>KN883566.1:37152-48394 GCA_000934455.1 Apostichopus parvimensis | reverse complement strand
AATCACAACCGAGGACCTGAAATTCTTTTGTTCAAGTCCTCGGTCAGAATACAAAACAAACGCATGCACACACCCCGCTCTCTCGCTGTCTTCTTCGAAACTCTCCCTTCACAATCGAAAGAAATTGTTTAAATTTACGCTGAGGTTACTTCCATAAATAGCTGCCTTTTGATAAAGCACAATGACATGGTAACGTCCTTTTTTTTTTGCTGATTTTGGTGGACATGGGTGAGTCTAGTCACGCCTCATAAGGTTTTTGAATTTACACGCTGCTTAAGCAAGCGTTGGTTGAGCACCCCAGATTCGGGTTATCAGAATTATACAACAATGGTTGAATAGATTTACAGATGCTCCATTTTCAGAGCAATTTAAGATAAGTGGGACACATTATTTGTGTTTGCTTTTCTGTGTTTTTCGACCACAAAAAAAGGAGTCAACTCTGTCATTTTGAAAAGCGAGGGCGCTAGTTGAAAACTACAAAGCGAGAGAGAAATGTACCCAAAGTCCGCAGTATTCATATTTCAGAAGGCTTCAGTCAAAAACGTAATTTCGATCACTAAAAAGAAAAGCAGCTATCGGTTGTATTTCTATCCATTTCTGACACGGAAATATTCCAGCCCATCTTTTCCTAAACTGAGCAGATGAATTATGGGATATAGATATCTCTTCAGTTCAGAGTTAGAGTGAAATAGAAAACCTACATTATTATTTTATTGTTGGCGAAAAAGCAAAAAATTCTACCACTTTTGTTACCAACCGTAGGTTTATGGCACCAACTACCAGCAGTTGATTATATTGTAAGAGGGAGGGTAGGGGACTGTTGGCATGTCAAAGGCCACATTACATTGCATACAGGCTTGTATTACCAGCAATCCGAGTATTACGAGTAAAGTCAGTTAAGATCATCGTACAAAGGAAGTCTGAACGAGCAAAGACATTGATTACCAAGAAAGGAGACCATTCTTGTACTCTTCTAACAAGCTAAGCTAACTAAACTGGTTGATATTGATTTTCCCCTAATGCTAGAGATGCCAGAATACAATTTTGGTCAACGAAATTAGCCAATTTGGTTTAGCCAATTTAATTAAACTATTTCGCAGCTAAACTTTCCCTGTCGCAATATCTGACATCTCCGTGTGGTATGATAGATCTATTAGGTAGCGACATTAGCCTTTCATAAGATAGTAAGACAAGTACGTTTATTTAATTTATTTTTGGATGATGGATGCAAACTGTTTAGAAATTTGAACATTTAAATGCGGATATTGAGCCCAAAGTAAGCAGTCGGAAAGGATCAACATCTAAAGAGCCACGACCCATGGTAAGGAAATGTGTAAGTGTCATGGTAGTAACCAACCCTCAGCTATCAAGCGGTGGGTAGGTGTGCAAGTTGAAAACTTCCAAATATGCAAAAGAGAGCTTGGTAAGTGATGCATATATAGTATATATAGGTCAGTGGATCAATTATACTATACCACACCTAAATCGTTATCTTATATCAAATACAAAGTATCATGTCCTACAATTAATATGTGAGTTTAATGATGAATAGCGCCAACTACTTGTTATACGCTATAACGTCGTCTGCTACCATACAATCCGAGGATATACCGTCGTAAACATGTTACTTAATCTTCAGCTTATAACATAATAGTATGTTCCTGGCATCCGTTTACACAATTCAGTATATACGATATTCGTATGACACGAAGTGTACCTTCGTCCTTTTCGAATGTTAATAACATTATAATATGTTCCTGGCATCCGTTTACATAGTTCAGTATATACGATATTTGCAGGACACGAAGTGATTACACCTTCGTCCTTTTCGAATGTTAATAACAATATAATATGTTCCTGTCATCCGTTTACACAGCTCAGTAGATACGATATTTGTAGGACACGAAGTGATTACACCTTCTTCCTTTTCGAATGTTTATAACATGATAATATGTTCTTGGCATCCGTTTACACAGTTCAGTATATACGATATTTGCAGGACACGAAGTGATTACACCTTCGTCCTTTTCGAATGTTTATAACATGATAATTTGTTCCTGGCATCCGTTTACACAGTTCAGTATATACGATATTTGCAGGACACGAAGTGATTACACCTTCGTCCTTTTCGAATGTTTATAACATGATAATATGTTCCTGGCATCCGTTTACGTAGTTCAGTATTTACGATATTCGTATGACACGAAGTGCTCGCACCTTCGTCCTATTCGAATATTTATAACATGATAATATGTTCCTGGCATCCGTTTACACAGTTCAGTATATACGATATTTGCAGGACACGGAGTGATTACACCTTCGTCCTATTCGAATGTTTATAACATGATAATATGTTCCTGGCATCCGTTTACACGTTCAGCAGATACGATATTTGTAAGGGACACGAAGTGATTACACCTTTGTCCTTTTCGAATGTGTACGGTGACATCTCTTATAGGCACTTTCAGGCTCGTATCCTCAAACAGCAATATTTAACTTGATCATAAATTGCACCAAATCAAACGACGTTTTATTCAAAATTAGGTTGCAATTAATCAAAATACGACAAAGTACTATTTTTTTTAACAGCCTTGTCTTTTGTCAGCCAAATTAAAAAATAAATATACGTTCTGAATATTTGGCCCTCCTATACAAAATTAACAATATTTACTACATACGGTATACCTTAAAGGAGATACAGCTTAGAAATATTTTGTTCCGTTTTGGGAAATATCCTAGCTTAAAAGTCGTGTCAGAAAGCTTTCTAAGTATATGGAACCACTAAGACATGAAAACTTCGAATTTCTCTTTTTCTTTCCATATTTTCAAGGTAGAAAACCAATGCCATCATAATGTCATGTTAATAGCTTCAATATTTTAGCTTCAATATTTGCAAAACCCATCTCCATTACAGAAAAAAAAACATTTCAGTAAATAAAGAAAACATAAACAAATTGATGCACTTGTGGGTCGATGATGTCACATTTAGACTTGATTAAGTCTGCAACCTTGAGTTTGAAGAACATTCAATTCTATGCCGTTTGCAGAGCACAACTGACCATTATAACATACAGATATTGGCTATTAGCAAGAGGCTACGACCACTCGCCACGATAACATAACAGATATATTGTTATGCAGTTTGCAGAGCACGGCTGACCATGCTGTGATATCCCCATACCAGAATAACTTTGTTATATCTGTACATGTGGGGAAATTGTTCATGTTGGTTAACTCTATTACATTGCCTACACCACTAATGATGACAGAAAAAGGACGACAGTGTTGCTGGTATTGTTGAAATATATTCTCTTAAATAAAACCACCATTTACAAACACGATGACTATATAACCATAGAAAAGGTGACCAAAAATGTAATTAAATAATAAAAGTAATAAAATAACCCAAACAAAAGTACTACATGTAAATAACTTCTTATGGGAGTAAGGATAGCTGCAGAAACTTCAACGGTATAATGTTATAGTGACATTAAGGTAATGACAACACTGTCACCGTTTGTTACGTGCATATATTTAAGTTCTCCAAAGCATTTAACAGTTATTATAAATACAAATATAACATAAGTAAGTTGCTGCATGGAAACTCCTGACGTCACAAGGTACCGTTTACAGTGCCTGGCGTAATTTAATGATGAGGGGGACCTTCTTCGAAAATTTTCAGCCGGTCGTTGGAACTGTTGTATTATTACGTAAGCGATATGCATGCGGAAACCTGCCAGTGTCTATTTGATACAAGAATTTCGGTCAATATAAAGGGGGTCCAGGCGCGGATCCATGGGGTGGTGGGAGTTGTACCCCTACTTTTTCAACTCCACAAAAATACATAGACTAAATATGCCTAATTTTTTCGGGGGTGGGGTTGGAACCCCAGAACCCCCTACATGGAAGTCCGCTTCAACGACCCCAGGGTCACACACCCTCCGCCTTCAACAGACGCTGTCTAGAGATTGGTTCAGAGCCGTACGATATACCAAGGGGGTCTGGTTTAAAGCAAAAATCTGGGTTTGAAGTGCCTCACTCTGTTAGTGGTTATTCGGTGGTTATTCTGGGGAAAGAGGTACATGGAACTTATTATGTCCACTAAAATATCCCCTCCCCCCCCCCTGCACAGGAATGATGGAATGAGTCACAAAGTTTTGTGATTTACCGATACATATATAGTTGACCGACACGCAGTTCTTAACATTAAACGTGCTAGTCCATTACCTGACATGTCTATGTAAAATGACCATTACCACATCCGGGCTTCTTGGTTAGGTTAGCAGCATCGTCAGCAGAACCTAGACAACATTATGTCACTGGGGATCAATTTTTATACTCTTCACGTTTTCCTAGAATTGATGTTAAACATTATTCTGGGCTTTGAAACTTTCTGTATGCCAGTTGGTACCATTTTCTAATGCTAGTACTACTCTTTATTTTCTTCTCTCTCATATCATGCTTCAAAGCACTCGTACTGACAGTATCGACATATATGATGCTAATGCTTATACTACTCTATACTGTCCTCCCATATCATGAGTCAAATCACTCGTACTGACAGTTTAAACAGTTGCTACCTTTATCTGATCCTAATGCTAATACCACTCTATACTGTCCTCCCATAACATTATTCAAAGCACTTATACTGACAGTATGAACAGTTTTGAACCTTCATGTGATAGAAACATGATATTCATACTGCTCGTACTGTCAATACGAGTGCTTTGGGAAGCGGGACATGAAAATACATAATAGAAGAAAAAATTACAGTACAGACAAAATTGTCCAAATAGGGTAGGTGCATTCCATTTTGGATGCATACGGTATGCTTTTCATATGCTTAAGAAGCTCTTCCGCCATAAATAAATAAATAAATAAATAAATAAATAAATAAATAAATAAATAATAAGTTAAAAAATAACTTATTAAATGAGATTGTTTTTTAACTTTATTGTTAATAATATCAAATCAGGTTTATGCGTTGGGTTGTTTATTATAGCGGCAGTTTCACCGCATGTATACAGCACATTAATAATGAGAAAACGCATTTAATCAATTGAAAATGATTAAGCTAGCAAGATTTTTGTAAATTTAAGAAAACCAATGCATTAATCTCCTTTGGATGTCGCAGTGTACACTTTTCAATGAGAACCCTGCACACGCAAATCCTAAATCACAGCTATCAACATAATTATTCTCCATTGTTTCGTTATAATCTCGTTGAAATTTTAAAAAAAATGTCACACTTAATATGGTGAATCGATATTTAAATAATCACTGCGAATATAAAATGGGATATATGAAAAAAAAAATAGTTAACATCATTAGCTTATCCCCATCAACCTCTCACACGGGAGGCAACGTTGAGTCCACCCCCACACCCCCCCCCCTCCAACTCCTCCCCCATCTGGTAATCCGTCTCCATTACTTTAACCCTTTAACCAGATACGCACACCTTGAACATTCTTGAACAAGTAGTAAAATAAGGTTAAAAAATACCAATATGCTATATTAAATGAATCGAACAAGGACATTTGTTAGCTAATGAGAAGCATGCAAAAATTCAAAAGTTCAGGTAATAAGGCACTGGCCTTTCTTAGTTGAAACGCTTATAAATTTTCAGTTGCGCCTAAGTAGCTGCCTGCCATGGTTGAACAGGTACTATAAAACACAGGGAAAAACATTTCATATACGCTACATTTTCTTGTAGATAGAATCACCATTGCGGTGAATGCGAGCCCAGGTCACTGTATTGTATAGAGACTGCCAAAGTACAAAGTCGTTTTACCCTGACTTAAATTTCAGGCAAGAATGACATGATTCAAATGGAATTTGTTGAACTAATAAACATTGCATAAATAGTGTCCAATTTTTCTTCATGAAAGTTTTACATTTTATGTTATTTTTTATGTTAGATTAGATAACAGATGGGTGCATTTGAAGAACTGTTTCACGATCATCAGGGGCGACGTCGTCGGGGACACAGGCGCACATACACTTCCTCTACATTGAAGGCCAATCTGAAGTGCCCCTTTTTAGACTTTTGTTTTCGGAATGAAATGTACTCTCTCTTTTCTTGTCTTCATCGTCCGGATAAGGATTGAACTGAGCCGATACATGGCATCCTGTGGTACTCTGGATTCATTAATCTATGAATTTATACTGTTTGTTTGTAATATATGACAATATCATAAACATTAGTAGTAACTGTTTGTTTGTAATATATGACAATATCATAAACATTAGTAGTAACTGTTTGTATGTACAGCGACTGTGTATAATGTTATCTTTTACACTTGTTCAAGTTTTCCAATCTTGCTTATTAAGAAAACCCGGATACCTCGGTGCCTTAAAGCATAATATTTAAAACAGATTTTAGCTTAGCTATTTGTATGATTCGCTTATCAATGGTACCGTGCTCCGTATATATTACAGATGTTGATACTAGTTTTGCCTTGTGTGTGTGTGTGTTATGTTACCCTTCATACTGATTTAGTAGAGTTTTTTTGTGTGCATATAACAGTTCCCCAAAAGCCAGATATCTCGTTATATTTGAACTATGCTGGAGGATGATCCTCAGTAACACTGAATATATATTATATTACATACATTCGATTTGATGCAAGCGTTAATGCATTGTATTTGATACCATCTTATTTCTCATACTTGTACAGTCTTTATATAAAAAGTATAGATAACTTCAAGAAGACGTAAATAACTAAATAAAAAAGTAGCACTTTCAATTATTTTTGATCAGAGCCACATTTTCTGCAAAACAAATTTTTACTCATTTGGACCATGTCAACCGCGTTTTTGTCATTTTGTTGCAGTATATTTACAGGTAACGAATGACAACAAATTATATTTAATAGCTTAAAAATTTGGATTTTACGAAAAAAGGATTATGTGCATGCAACGTTATTAATGTCGTTGTTTTTCATAGCCCTTGGCCTTTAAGTTTTAACTTTGTTTGCTTCATAGATTTAGAAATGTGCCAACCTTCTCCATTCTTTATGACGTCACTTAATGAAACGTCACACCAGAGATATCGTCCTTTTTTTTCAAAATTGATACGTTTAATATCAAGTTTTGTTAAACAATGCTAAAACAAAACAAACAAACAATTTTAGTAATTTCTAATTTTACAATCATTTAAATCATAGACCTACCATACGTCATGAGACGGTTCCTTAAACTGAATATTTATTGAAGATTTTTATAAAAACTTAACGATCTTTCAAAGAGAAAGGAGTCGAAGAGATGAAGGGAAAAAAAGTTTTTTTTATATGTACAAAAATTTAAAGTTAACGACTTAACAACAACTAACTAAACTAGTAACCCGTATGGTTCCTATGTAGATCAGATGTTTCTCCATTGCACATGCGCAAAACGATAATGTCCATTATTTAAATCAAGGCATTTAACTACCACTTTCGAAACATATCAAATATATCTCAACTACCTTAATTTCAAATCATTTTTCTTGGTCCCTAAGATGCTTTCTTCTTTTTTCTTCGTGTCTACTTATTATATTCATTTTCGTGGTTCCATAGAGGCATAGTCAGTAGTTTATCTACAAAAACCGCAGTGTTACATCTATACGTTTATTCAGCCTTACAAAGCCTCAAACATATATTTTTTTAATTGGTAAAATATGTGTATAGTTGATTTCCATTGATGTATTTAAGCCACGGCATCCATTTTCATTGTATACGGTCTCGCCCGTCCTTATCATACTTTATTGCCCCCGTCTGAGCCTCCCCGCACGCTTCCGTTGCCACTTATGGTGTCCCTCAATGTTTCCCCTTTGACTGCCAAACTTTTACGATCCGCGCTGCCGAACTTACGAAGTGCAGGAATGCGATATGTTACGATACTGAACGAATCAACAACGCCTCTTCGAAGTTCTTTGTAATTAAGAGCGTAAATTATAGGGTTCAACCACATATTGCATAAGACGCATATCACTGTAATAGTGACTAAGAAACTGGTAAAATCCACGTAATTTCCGCAATTAAAGTAGAGGTAAATAACTTCATTTGGACCCCAACAGATGAGATAGGACAGCGAGACTATTATCATAGTTTTCAATACGCTCCTTGAGGCTACTGTCGCAAAATGACGTTTATTCTTGGGTTTGTCGGCATTCTTGGTGTTCGGAGAGGTCGGAGTAGAGGGCGGTTTCAATTCTCTTCTTAGCCGTAGGATTATCCTCGTGTAGACGTACACCATTATTAATAACGGTATGACGTAATGATTGATAAAAACGATAACTCCGAAAATATATTGAGCTCCGTCGTGGGGCCACATGGGTTCACAGGAGTGGGTAATGGGTTTCACCTTATGCACGTACATCCACGGTACTTCGTGTAGCAGACCAATTATCCAGGGGAGTAAACAGACCAATTTTCCTTTCCCGATTGAGAATTTGTTCCTGTAGATGACTGGGTGAATGACTGCGAAGTATCGGTCAAAGGTCAGGCAGACAAGATTCACCGTTGAAGACACAGAGAACGCCCACAGCGGATATTCAGACAGCCAAAATTTGCAGACGAAATTGGTAAAAGTTTCGTTTCCGACTGGTAAAGTCGGTCGAGGTAGCACGTACAACGCAAAGAACATAATACTGCTTACTAAGTCAATCGCTGATTGGTTAGTCACAAGAACATTCGTGAAAGATTTGAGATATTTCACTTTAATTAGTGCAAATACGACGATGCCATTGCCTAGGATACCAAGTAACGCAATGATGACGTAGATGATTTCCAGGACGATGGACCATCCGGGCCAGGAGGTGGCGTCATCTTCAAAAGCAGGGGCGAGGGTCGTTTTTAAGTTGGACATTTTTTCGTCCTTTTTAGATTTTGATCTGTTTATGTCAGATATTGGAGATTATGTTAAGCCGTTCGGTGGTATACCGTCACTGGTGATCGGTAGAGACGGATGAACAAGCTAACAGTTTCTGAAATGAGAAGAAACACGTCAAATTAAACTGAGAGAAATTGAAAAAAGTAAATATCACTGAACAGTCATTTTAGATATCTTAAAATAATCAATGACAGAGTAATAAATGTCAGCGCAATGACAAGAGTTATTAACTTTCGGAAGTGATTAAAACAAGTTTGTGGAACTGTTCCCCAATGAAGAGAGTGATTCGAATTATAAACCCCGAACAATAAAAGATAGAGTATAAGTAAGAGTAAGAATAGTTTTATTGATCCTTTATAGGAAACTAAAGTGCTCGCAAGGCAATAAAATATAAAAGAGTAAGAGTAAAACTAAAAAGAACGAAAACGTGAAAAGGACTAGGCTGTATAGAAATGGCAACTTTATGTTTAACATTAATATTATGAATTTTTATAGCCTGAGGAATGAAAGATAAAGGATAGCGGTTTTTGTTAATAGAATAAGGCTGCCGGAGCCCGTGATTAGGCTTTTCTCAGAGGGTGGTTACTGTCGATACAAAGGGACTCCAGTTTGCTACATACAGGCAGTGGTTAGCACAGTCCACGTCCTCCTGTTCCTCACCTATCACCCGCCCCGCCCTTCTCATACATTAATAACTACGCTCCTTTCCAGTAGCATTACCTCCCCATCAAATTATAGGCAATAAAGCCAAACCTCACACAAAACAGAATTATAAACAAATTGTAATAAATTGCTATCTACATTGAAATGATTTACTTTCATCAAGCAATACAATCTAGAGTTTAATATTTTAACGCTATCAACACGATCGACTCTACATTTATCATTTATGACAGCGTCCGGTGAGGGTCTGTGACGACGAAAGTCTATTAACAGTTCATTCGTCCTATCTACATTCAGCTCTAGAAAATTATAAACACAGTACTTAACTATGTTACCAATTTGAGTAAGATATTTCAAGCTATTATCTCTTTCAATCAAGCCGATCATATTAGTATCCTCTGCAAATTGATGAGTGGGCAACTCTGCTCAGAAGAACGACAGTCCGAGGTATAGACGGAAACAGGAACGGCGCTAAAACAGTGCCTTGCGGAGCCCTCGTATTGGAAACTGAGATATTAGAATTAGTATTACGAGACAAACGAACTGACTGCAATCTATGTGTAAGATCATTCAATACGGTACCCAATACATGCGAGAATGAGGGATTACCTCCGATCTAAGAAGTTTTTCAGCAAGCACATGCGGCTAGATCGTGTTGAATGCAGAGGAAAAATCGAAAAACATTACTCGAGCAGATTTGCCAAATTGAGCTTGTTCCATGTGACTACATAAATTATCGAAAACCGTTGAAATTGCATCATCTGTACTACGATTACTTTTGGAATGCAAATTGCAAGGGATCTAAGCATTGTTGCTTTAGTTCTTTTAACGTGATTCGTTTACAAACTTACATAGCTACAGTAATCAACGCTACAGGTCTTTAAGTCATTCATATAATTTATTACCGACTTTTTAGGAACAGGAATAATACAAGCACGCTTCCATAATAAAGGGATTGAAATTGTTCTAGAACTCATATTAAAAATAACATTAAAAATAGAGGCAAGTTGACTAGCACAAGTTTTCATAACTCTGGGAGAGATCCCGTCTGGTCCAGCTGCTTTGAATGAGTTTTGCTTTAATAATTGTATGTGAACATTCTGCTCTGTAGTCTAGAAATTCCAGTCGTTTGTGTTTGATAAATTTGCTTTGGTTATCGACTACTGCCGAAAAATCTTGCTTATCATAGCGATTGTAAAATACATCTACTTCATTTTCATAATCAGCTGAAGTTTTGGGGAGTTGATTATATTTATTTACAATTGAATAGCTACTCACTAGCCGCAAGCCGTGCTAGACATTCTTCATATTATTACTTGTAATTCTTATTATTATTACATGTAACAGAGAGAGAAGATGCTCATAACCATATCCTGTACTCGAATGTTAATGCTTTATTATATCCATCTTTATCAACCTGGTATCCGTTGAAACCTAGGGACTCCATACAAAAATGTTAAAGATACCATGTGGGCAAACGGGTGCACAAGGGGTCCGCGGAAAGAAAATGTGAATCCGTTAAAGAGGTTCGTCAACATTCACTGACTTGTATTCACAAAACGAGTCTCAGCGGTCCATCTCAGTCAAAGAAAACTCAGCTCGAGACATGGTGGTACTGAAGCCATTGGTGATACTCCACATGTCGGAGGAGGGCGGGTTGAGGGAGGGGTGGGGGTGGGGTCTCCGTAATTATTTCTTCATTGGCCTT
>KN883566.1:12080-23815 GCA_000934455.1 Apostichopus parvimensis | reverse complement strand
ATAAACAATTTCACACATTTACATACAATACTTGGTGTACGGAGAATTTATTTAGAAATGTATATAAGATGTCTTAGAGCTTTCATTTCATGTTTGTGACAATGAAAGGTCAATAGAGATACTACTGTAGTAAGGTAGCTTATAGTGTATCCCAGACCCCTGATATGGATTTCAATGAACGGAAATGAAGTCTACACAGGTTGGTTTTACATTCAGACTGAGGGCCCCATTGTTTTCCATTTTCAAAACCACGTATCATAGCCTTAACAATAGCCCTGAACAATAGACTTGGTCTAAGGACGAGGGAATTCTTTTGAATTGACGTCTGAGGACTTGGAATTCCTTTGTTCAAGTCTCCAATCAGAATACAAACCAAGTGATCAATTTAGTAAGTGATTGACGTAAGGTATTCGGCAGACAAAAAAAATACACTTTACAGTTACATTCCTCAATTGAATTTGAATAAAATACTTATGCATTCATTCGCGTAAACTGAAGTATAACCGCAACATCGTAAAATAGATAAAGTGATTTGTGTTCATAGAAGAAAAACTAAATTTGCGTGTGATCTCATCCGGTGTGTCCTTCAAAAAATTCAAACAATTTGATTAAAAGTCATGTTAAACAAACATAACTTACAAGTGTGAACTTCTGCGTATAGCCTGACCAAAAATATAACACTATAAATATATTAAATAAGTTCATATGCATATATTGCCCCAAGCTTTATCTAATTTCTCTCTTTTTCATTTACTATATTTCTTCTTTCCACAGAGGGTAAGGTTTGACCACTAAGTTTCATTAATACAATTGCGGTATGTTAAACAAAGCCTCATGCGGAATATTTTGAAGGTCTCCAAGCCCGAAGAGATGTTTTCCTTTACGGGAATTTACTCGGTCAAAGAACTCTTCAATCGTTGAAGCGAAAATAATTCTGTCCACTGATGAAAATAAAATTTCAACGAACCGTATAAGTGACAACACTATTCGGACAAAATAGAAAAAACTGCAGAGAGAAGTTAAACCGGTTGGAAATGGCCTAAAACAAACCATTTTATATATAAAGAAACTTGTGACAAGACATAAGAAGATTAAGAAATGGCGAACCCCAAGAGAAGATTATAACACGGTGCCAAGTCACTTAAACATGAATATTCATGATATATGCTTGGCCGCTATATTTCTCGCAGACGATTTTTGTCACCCAGACACTTATTATCATTTCAGTATTTATGTCTTTGTGGTGGATATTAAGACCCTTTATTACTGCATGCACTGTCGAAAAGTATTTTACCACTTGTACACGTAAGACTGAAATGGAGTCTGATAAGTGAAGTATTTCTAATAATTTACGGTACTGGATGTTGTATATACCTCTTCATACCTGCACGACTATGACACGAACAGGCTCTGCAAGTAGAGGTAGATAAACAAGTCTGACTAAGCTGCTTGTAATAGTTTAAGACTATTCTAAATGCACCATTGAACCACATTGTAACAGTTAGTTATGTAAACAAATCTATATATTGATTTCATTAATGAGTTTGTCACCTGCATGAGAGAGTTAAATTAACCAAGTCTGATGTGCGTTGCTCAAAGCTATATATAATTCCTGTTATTTAAGATTGGTTGGCACCAGACGAGTATTTACCTACAATGTGTAACGTAAGAACATGTGACCATAATAATATGATACTCATTCCACCACGCCTTTATACCAAACGGACGAACTCGGCGTTTGAACTCAGCTATTTTCAAACGCATTCAAACATAAAATATATCATCTCTTTGAAAGGCTGAAAACTTATATTCCGGTTTTATAAGAAAAGGGCAGGGATATCTGACATATTTAACATTACTTCACGCTCTTCAAATTCAATTTCGATTTCTTTCACAGGCTTACCATGAAAGACATTCTTATGAGATTATTAATATCTTCATTAAATTTCAAGGATAAGCCTATCACACAAGGAAATCGTCCTGCAATATAGTTTAGTCTTGAAAGGTCATATTAATGATGACCCTGCGTGACCTCTAATACTTAATCTGTTCAAGGGATTATCACATCAGCCATTGGATATGCACATTCAATATACACACAGGGGTAAAGTATTAACCAGGGGCCAGAATTTAGTTAAAGGTAACATGTTCCTTCACCTCTATAGCGACGGTTTCATCCCAAGAAGACTTGCTCTTGTTGTATGTATTGAAGGAAGTTTTCCATGAGATTTTGAATTTTACTGCTACGGAAGCCTATTACTGCCATCCAAGGCAAACTTATGAATGTGTTATTAACAAGTATTAACCTTTCATTAATTTTAAGGATTAATCATTATTAAAAATTATTAGTTGTTATAATAAAATAAGTAACTTCTACTTGTATGTAGCTTAGCATACATACAAACCCTTCGTACAAGAATATAGAGCTGTTAAAACTTTTAATATTTTACCATCTGCTGACCTCAAATGACATTTGACCCCTACATATATTCCTGATAATTATTATTTTCACGGTTGTCTCTCACGGTTGTATTTTTGTTTTCCTTCAAAGCTGGATGTGTTTTGACCGTCAAGTATCCCCGTAGAAAACAAATGAGTACAACATAACTGTATTCTGCTTTGGTAGTAGTATACAACAGATGTTTTAGTACTAAAGAATTTCCGTTACTTTTCAAAACAATATATAAACAAATACCTTTTAGGCATACGGCGTGCACTTTTACAGCAGCTAGGCCTAAATATGCCTCTAGGCCTAAATATGCCTATAAGCTTAACCGAAGCTGCATCATGGTGTATAGCACATAATAATACGATATGAAAAAGCTTCGTGTAACGTTTATGCTGAGGGAACGGTTACAGGAGCATTGATGGAAAGAGTGAGTAATGAACCGTAACTATAACAGGGTGCAGGACCCGGGGATGGAAAGAGTGAGTATAACTATAACAGGGTGCAGGACACGGGCATGGATTGAGTGTGGACTGAAACGTAACTATAACAGGGTGCAGGACCCGGGGATGGAAAGAGTGAGTACTGAAACGTAACTATAACAGGGTGCAGGATCCGGGGATGGAAGGGTGAGTACTGAAACGTAACTATAACAGGGTGCAGGACCCGGGGATGGAAGGGTGAGTACTGAAACGTAACTATAACCGGGTGCAGGACCCGGGCATGGAAGAGTGAGTACTGAAACGTAACTATAACAGGGTGCAGGACCCGGGGATGGAAGGGTGAGTAGTGAAACGTAACTATAACCGGGTGCAGGACCCGGGGATGGCAAGAGTGAGTACTGAAACGTAACTATAACAGGGTGCAGGACCCGGGGATGGAAGGGTGAGTAGTGAAACGTAACTATAACAGGGTGCAGGATCCGGGCATGGAAAGAGTGAGTACTGAAACGTAACTATAACAGGGTGCAGGACCCTGGAAGAGTGTGGACTGAAACGTAACTATAACAGGGTGCAGGACCCGGTGATGGAAAGAGTAAGGACTGAAACGTAACTATAACAGGGTGCAGGACCCGGGCATGGAAAGAGTGTGGACTGAAACGTAACTATAACAGGGTGTAGGACCCAGGGATGGAAAGAGTGGGTACTGAAACGTAACTATAACAGGCCTAGGTGCAGGATCCGGGCATGGAAAGAGTGAGTACTGAAACGTAACTATAACAGGGTGCA
Organism: Apostichopus parvimensis; assembly: GCA_000934455.1. Taxonomy (NCBI): domain Eukaryota; kingdom Metazoa; phylum Echinodermata; class Holothuroidea; order Aspidochirotida; family Stichopodidae; genus Apostichopus; species Apostichopus parvimensis. The sequence goes on along the minus strand of KN883566.1, from coordinate 20,140 downwards.
GAACCCGGGGATGGAAAGAGTGAGGACTGAAACGTAACTATAACAGGGTGCAGGACCCGGGCATGGAAAGAGTGTGAACTGAAACGTAACTATAACAGGGTGCAGGACCCGGGGATGGAAAGAGTGAGGACTGAACCGTAACTATAACAGGGTGCAGGACCCGGGGATGGAAAGAGTGAGTACTGAAACGTAACTATAACAGGGTGCAGGACCCAGGGATGGAAAGAGTGAGGACTGAAACGTAACTATAACAGGCCTAGGTGCAGGATCCGGGCATGGAAAGAGTGAGTACTGAAACGTAACTATAACAGGGTGCAGAACCCGGGCATGGAAAGAGTGAGGACTGAAACGTAACTATAACAGGGTGCAGGACCCGGGCATGGATTGAGTGTGGACTGAAACGTAACTATAACAGGGTGCAGGGCCCGGGGATGGAAAGAGTGAGGACTGAAACGTAACTATAACAGGGTGCAGGACCCGGGGATGGAAGAGTGAGTACTGAAACGTAACTATAACAGGGTGCAGGACCCGGGAATGGAAAGAGTGGGTACTGAAACGTAACTATAAAAGGGTGCAGGACCCGGGAATGGAAAGAGTAAGGACTGAAACGTAACTATAACAGGATGCGGGACCCGGGGATGGAAAGAGTGGGTACTGAAACGTAACTATAACAGGGTGCAGGACCCGGGAATGGAAAGAGTGAGTAGTGAAACGTAACTATAACAGGGTGCAGGACCCGGGGATGGATTGAGTGTGGACTGAAACGTAACTATAACAGGGTGTAGGACCCGGGAATGGAAAGAGTGAGCACTGAAACGTAACTGTAACAGGGTGCAGGACCCGGGGATGGAAAGAGTGGGGACTGAAACGTAACTATAACAGGGTGCAGGACCCGGGGATGGAAAGAGTGGGGACTGAAACGTAACTATAACAGGGTGCAGGACCCGGGAATGGAAAGAGTAAGGACTGAAACGTAACTATAACAGGGTGCGGGACCCGGGCATGGAAAGAGTGGGTACTGAAACGTAACTATAACAGGGTGCGGGACCCGGGAATGGAAAGAGTGAGTAGTGAAACGTAACTATAACAGGGTGCAGGACCCGGGAATGGAAAGAGTAAGGATTGAAACGTAACTATAACAGGGTGCAGTACCCGGGGATGGTGTTAAGGGGTTATTTTACTTTTTATAATTTACTAATTATTATCAAAGAAGAGGAAAAGAGGGAAATTCATACCAAAGAATTCTTTACATATTTAAGACTATATGTATTTTGTCTGGACAAATCGCTGCGAGGTAACATGAAATAACTGAAAGTGTTGCAGCTTATGAGCTTGATACACTGGATCCTTGTAAAGACCCTGTCCCCTTGCCCCGCCATACTTACCCTGCACAATACAATATCAGTATATTCCCAGTCAGATATAACCTCCCACGTCTCTGAATACATGATTTAAGACAGCTTTGAGTTTGCTAAGTTTTTCTTTTCTAATTACCTGATGACATTGATGACATTTTCTGATTCAAATGTATATGTTTAGTAGTTTCATATAGTATCATATCATGCCTATACCGACGCAGTCGTCAACCGCATTGAATCATTTTTGAACCACAAATTTAACGTTCGCAACGTAAATCGGTATATCTTCATATGTTTTGGATATTACGTTCAACAAGGTTATACTTAAATCAGGTGCTTATGAAAGATGAACCACAACTGCAAAACATCAAGTATGCTATTCAAGAAGATTGACATAAATCAGACATATGTACGGGCTAAACGATGACTAACATTAATAGCAAAGATGTTATCATATTCAACATGCGGGCGGGTTAATACTATTTAAATAATATATGCCTCCAATTCGTGATGTCACGCCTAGTGTTCTTTTGGCGGGAAATGTACCCACGTCCATTGCAATACGTCTGCCTAAGTAATTAAATACAGAAACTGGAGCCAAGACAGAAATTAAGACATAATTATGATCGTGATTTTGTTGTTAAATAAATAAGTCTGTTTCCTATCTCCGTACGTATAGTCTGCAAAATATTGAATACGAAGAGTCTCATATGTTATGCAAGAACACATCCTTGGAACGTTACCTTTAGAAAATGTTATATACTTTTAGGACAGCTTACATGTATGTTTTTTTTTTTTTAGTTTTTACACTACTGTTTATAATATATTTATGTTTATACTGGTGAAGTAACTTGCTTGGCAGGAATCGTTGTGCTACTATTTCGAGGTATTTTACTACAAAATATATGACTACCTCGTTGTACTGCGGTTACATTAGAACTTCGATGCATACAAAACTGGATCCGTTACTTCAAACAAACATCAACATTCATACATATTGATTTATATTCCTATACTATCGCTAGAAACTACTTTAAGGTCAATAACCCGTCTAAGTAAAGGGTGTATCGAAATATTATTATTCTATCGAACTTGAATAGAGATTGTACACGGAAGTGGAATGGTATTTGGTTAGACAAGTTTAGAACTTGTTGGGATTGTCATATCGTCCACACATGCAATATACGTAACGGATATACGATGGGATTACTTCACTGACATTTCGTGCAAACATGGTACTAAATTTGCTGCCCACCTCACAACTCTAGTAGCATGACTAAAGTGAAACTTGGTACAGGATTAGTGTGCATTGCTATTGAAGGGATACCGTGAGGAAGCATTATAACATGGGGTGGACTCAACCTGTTTTAGCAGGGGAGGGGTTGGTGGTTCAAGTAACGTGTGTGAGTTCTCACCTAAATAAATTCACGAACTTCTAGACCGAAAGGAAAATGTAACAATTTTGTTTTTCTGAAATAGCTAGTTATTTCTGTAGCTTCTATCAACCGTAGTTAACGCAGTCACCAGGGTATAATACGGGCATGTTTTATCCGTAAAATCCTAAAGTATTTCCTACCACAATATACCCTACTAATTGCACGTGCATGTGATCAAGCAACAATCGTTTTTGGTTTTGCGCATAAAATGGCTGCTGGGCGACTTTTATTATCGAGAAAAATAAACATTTAAGCAGCTGTAACCGTGACTATATGCATTATATATATTTATTTAAAGTACCTGAAAACATTGTTAGCTTGAACACCCCGCCTCCCCCCCCCCGCCACCACCATCAACAAATCGGTGCTCTTCCTCACAAAAAAAGGAATCTTTGGGGTGAGGAAACGGAAGGTAGAGGGAGCAGATAGGTAATAGAAAGGTACTAGAGTGAAGTAACATGGGGGGAGGGGGGTCGGGTAAATTACCACATAAAACAGTACAATAAAACCAACTCCGCCGTTTCAAGTTCAAGTACAAAGGCAGAGCTACCATGGAAGTATCATTTCCATGGTGCTACCACATGGCAACGATAAACATACTGCATGTTTTCCCATGCTATCTAAAATTAATATTATTGTGATAAAGATTCTAATTAGAAAAGATTACCGTTATAATGTATCACATCCTAGCCTGTATTACATTGAATTTTTATTCACAGGTTGTTCATCTCGCATGCATGGAAAATAATCAATTTGTTTTGACAAGGTTTGAAGAACCAGCTATAGTACTGCATGAACAAGACCAGATACGCGAATTGCTTCCTCTGATGGATCCAACAAGTGTCCGCCAAGTTCGTTTTATTGGGGTAAAATATCTCTAACTTTCATCTAAATCTGCGTTATTGACATTAAGTTTATGTTGCATAGCAAGTATGGATTGCATTTATTCTTAATTGTATGTGTGGGTTAAGAAATGAAACTACATGGTCTTCAACGGAATGTGCTTTAGTCGAACTTTTTCAAATAACTTAAACCGGATCAGGAAGTTTTTTTTTTCTTCATGTTTTCTTTAGTTATCGAGAAAGTGTGTCTTCGACTATAAATGATCTTCTAAAATCTTGTTATAAGCAAAAAAGGTTATATACAGCTAAAAGTAATTACAGAAATTATTTCTATTCCAAGAACGATCTTATTTATTACATTCATGGATTTAACAACTTCTTATGGTAAGTGCGAGAATTAAATATTTAACATGCAAGTCAGGAAGAAACAATTATCTTGACTTTTAAAACTTTGATAGACTAAATAAATTAGTACTTCAGAATACACTTACCCATGCACTTCACTAGTATGAGACAGTTTGAGACTCTTTAGGCCGTCTGGTATTCTTTAATACATTCTTAACCAAGTCACTTTACAAAAGTCGATCTGTTAAAGTTTTACTGGCAACATATCTTTCACGCAGTCAAGAGTTTGAATAACTGAAATATCGGCGTTTTGGTCTTTATATAGGATTACAATCTCATCAGTATGAAAGTGTAAGTTGAAGAATGTTAAAATATAAAATTGCTGGTAATCCATTAATATCGAGTGAATCATTTCCTGAAATCGCTAACATCTGTGTAAAAATGTCTGTAAACAGGATATAATCTTTGCCGACTGCAGACCATATGCTGACTTATTGTATAGTAGCTTATAGTAACGCATAAACTTGACAAAATGCCATTTTGCACTTTTCAAAATTGACCCAACAGCAAAACTTGTAACGAAGGTCTTATAGGAAGTCCTTGCTGGTAAAATAAGTGAAGAAGATAAAAACATTGAGATAATAAGTCACGTGGTCACGACAACTTTAACCGAAAACCGTTTGTCAGTTTTTGTATTATTATTCAAAAGTACATGGCGCTATCACGTCTCTGAATACATGATTTAAGACAGCTTTGAGTTTGCTAAGTTTTTCTTTTCTAATTACCTGATGACATTGATGACATTTTCTGATTCAAATGTATATGTTTAGTAGTTTCATATTGTATCATATCATGCCTATACCGACGCAGTCGTCAACCGCATTGAATCATTTTTGAACCACAAATTTAACGTTCGCAACGTAAATCGGTATATCTTCATATGTTTTGGATATTACGTTCAACAAGGTTATACTTAAATCAGGTGCTTATGAAAGATGAACCACAACTGCAAAACATCAAGTATGCTATTCAAGAAGATTGACATAAATCAGACATATGTACGGGCTAAACGATGACTAACATTAATAGCAAAGATGTTATCATATTCAACATGCGGGCGGGTTAATACTATTTAAATAATATATGCCTCCAATTCGTGATGTCACGCCTAGTGTTCTTTTGGCGGGAAATGTACCCACGTCCATTGCAATACGTCTGCCTAAGTAATTAAATACAGAAACTGGAGCCAAGACAGAAATTAAGACATAATTATGATCGTGATTTTGTTGTTAAATAAATAAGTCTGTTTCCTATCTCCGTACGTATAGTCTGCAAAATATTGAATACGAAGAGTCTCATATGTTATGCAAGAACACATCCTTGGAACGTTACCTTTAGAAAATGTTATATACTTTTAGGACAGCTTACATGTATGTTTTTTTTTTTTTAGTTTTTACACTACTGTTTATAATATATTTATGTTTATACTGGTGAAGTAACTTGCTTGGCAGGAATCGTTGTGCTACTATTTCGAGGTATTTTACTACAAAATATATGACTACCTCGTTGTACTGCGGTTACATTAGGACTTCGATGCATACAAAACTGGATCCGTTACTTCAAACAAACATCAACATTCATACATATTGATTTATATTCCTATACTATCGCTAGAAACTACTTTAAGGTCAATAACCCGTCTAAGTAAAGGGTGTATCGAAATATTATTATTCTATCGAACTTGAATAGAGATTGTACACGGAAGTGGAATGGTATTTGGTTAGACAAGTTTAGAACTTGTTGGGATTGTCATATCGTCCACACATGCAATATACGTAACGGATATACGATGGGATTACTTCACTGACATTTCGTGCAAACATGGTACTAAATTTGCTGCCCACCTCACAACTCTAGTAGCATGACTAAAGTGAAACTTGGTACAGGATTAGTGTGCATTGCTATTGAAGGGATACCGTGAGGAAGCATTATAACATGGGGTGGACTCAACCTGTTTTAGCAGGGGAGGGGTTGGTGGTTCAAGTAACGTGTGTGAGTTCTCACCTAAATAAATTCACGAACTTCTAGACCGAAAGGAAAATGTAACAATTTTGTTTTTCTGAAATAGCTAGTTATTTCTGTAGCTTCTATCAACCGTAGTTAACGCAGTCACCAGGGTATAATACGGGCATGTTTTATCCGTAAAATCCTAAAGTATTTCCTACCACAATATACCCTACTAATTGCACGTGCATGTGATCAAGCAACAATCGTTTTTGGTTTTGCGCATAAAATGGCTGCTGGGCGACTTTTATTATCGAGAAAAATAAACATTTAAGCAGCTGTAACCGTGACTATATGCATTATATATATTTATTTAAAGTACCTGAAAACATTGTTAGCTTGAACACCCCGCCTCCCCCCCCCCCCCCCCCCCCCCGCCACCACCATCAACAAATCGGTGCTCTTCCTCACAAAAAAAGGAATCTTTGGGGTGAGGAAACGGAAGGTAGAGGGAGCAGATAGGTAATAGAAAGGTACTAGAGTGAAGTAACATGGGGGGAGGGGGGTCGGGTAAATTACCACATAAAACAGTACAATAAAACCAACTCCGCCGTTTCAAGTTCAAGTACAAAGGCAGAGCTACCATGGAAGTATCATTTCCATGGTGCTACCACATGGCAACGATAAACATACTGCATGTTTTCCCATGCTATCTAAAATTAATATTATTGTGATAAAGATTCTAATTAGAAAAGATTACCGTTATAATGTATCACATCCTAGCCTGTATTACATTGAATTTTTATTCACAGGTTGTTCATCTCGCATGCATGGAAAATAATCAATTTGTTTTGACAAGGTTTGAAGAACCAGCTATAATACTGCATGAACAAGACCAGATACGCGAATTGCTTCCTCTGATGGATCCAACAAGTGTCCGCCAAGTTCGTTTTATTGGGGTAAAATATCTCTAACTTTCATCTAAATCTGCGTTATTGACATTAAGTTTATGTTGCATAGCAAGTATGGATTGCATTTATTCTTAATTGTATGTGTGGGTTAAGAAATGAAACTACATGGTCTTCAACGGAATGTGCTTTAGTCGAACTTTTTCAAATAACTTAAACCGGATCAGGAAGTTTTTTTTTTCTTCATGTTTTCTTTAGTTATCGAGAAAGTGTGTCTTCGACTATAAATGATCTTCTAAAATCTTGTTATAAGCAAAAAAGGTTATATACAGCTAAAAGTAATTACAGAAATTATTTCTATTCCAAGAACGATCTTATTTATTACATTCATGGATTTAACAACTTCTTATGGTAAGTGCGAGAATTAAATATTTAACATGCAAGTCAGGAAGAAACAATTATCTTGACTTTTAAAACTTTGATAGACTAAATAAATTAGTACTTCAGAATACACTTACCCATGCACTTCACTAGTATGAGACAGTTTGAGACTCTTTAGGCCGTCTGGTATTCTTTAATACATTCTTAACCAAGTCACTTTACAAAAGTCGATCTGTTAAAGTTTTACTGGCAACATATCTTTCACGCAGTCAAGAGTTTGAATAACTGAAATATCGGCGTTTTGGTCTTTATATAGGATTACAATCTCATCAGTATGAAAGTGTAAGTTGAAGAATGTTAAAATATAAAATTGCTGGTAATCCATTAATATCGAGTGAATCATTTCCTGAAATCGCTAACATCTGTGTAAAAATGTCTGTAAACAGGATATAATCTTTGCCGACTGCAGACCATATGCTGACTTATTGTATAGTAGCTTATAGTAACGCATAAACTTGACAAAATGCCATTTTGCACTTTTCAAAATTGACCCAACAGCAAAACTTGTAACGAAGGTCTTATAGGAAGTCCTTGCTGGTAAAATAAGTGAAGAAGAAAAAAACATTGAGATAATAAGTCACGTGGTCACGACAACTTTAACCGAAAACCGTTTGTCAGTTTTTGTATTATTATTCAAAAGTACATGGCGCTATCATTGTATTATATCAATACCATAGGCGTCAATCCAGGGGGGCGGGGGGACACGTCCCCCCCCCACATTTCGAT
>KN883565.1:92489-107536 GCA_000934455.1 Apostichopus parvimensis | reverse complement strand
TTTCCTATAGGATTCTAATGGGCCATTTTTTCAAAATTCAAGTAGGAAGTTGAAACTTTTTACTCTAGCTCTTTGCTTCAAATGAGTAATATTGAACATTACAGAACATTGGAAATATCAATTTTAGGGGTGGAAAACCTCTATGTTATCATTTCGTGTTGGTTTACTGTGTAATTGCCCATATATACACATGTAGTAAAGGCCAGACCAATAAACTGTTATTAAAACAACCCTGTATATATACCCGCAGTAAAGCTCTGACCAATCAACGGTCACTAAAACAACCCCGTAAATATACCGGCATAAAGCTCTGACCAATTAAAGGTCTTTAATATAACAAGTCTGAACTGCGACCAGTGGGGGTCGATTCTTGCTTCCCTACGTTGCACCTGTCTAAAACTAGCATGTGTTACGTCCCATATACATGAACAGGATGTAAACTATGTACGCTAAGAATAAGTGCGTGTCTCTACTAGCTCAACAGAAGGTGGGCCTCTAAAAGTAGCTTAAGTACTGACCTTTCGAAAAACCAGGCGATTACCACTAAAATCTCTAAGTGACTTAATTGTCATTAAATGTAAACGCTAAAGACTCATATTTACATATTACAACATTTGCATATAAAACAATGTAAATAGTTCTGAATGTAGTTAACAGTACATCTCAATTTCAAATTAAACATTTGAGATTCCGCCAATCTTTCAGTGGGTGCGATAAATTGAGGTTGGCAACTTCGAAGCAATTGTTCAATATTTTTTTCCAAATGGATCATACACATCAAAGTAAGTGCAAGAATAAACCACAATAACAGAAAAATGCTATAAGGGAAACATACCTCCCAAACACCGGATTGAAAATTCAGACTGTAACCGTAGTCATTCCAGAACACTAAGATGACAGAAACGTAAAAGTGTGAATTAAGCAATAGGACGACTTTGATTCTACTGGTGTGAATGCGTTTTATTGGCTTATATAACTGCTAATACGAACGTCTTATCCAAGTTTTACGAGAAACACAGGGTAAACCACTTTTTTTTTAATCTGACAAGGAACGTAGGATGAACCCTGTTTCATAGGCAATCCAAGTCGTATTTATGAAATGAATGTGTAGCAGTTATCGTCACTACCATCCTTAATCTAGTCATTTTAAAAAGTTCGCTGTTTAAAGAAAAATGATATGATAAAGTAAAGGTTGAACCAAAACAGCACTTTTTTGTTTGATTGCAAGAACGAATGCGAGAAGACCTTAGAAACGTCAACACTAAATAAGCACTGAGCAGTTTTGACGATGTAGACATACCTTTAATGTCTCTAGATTGCATCTCTGCAGGAATTGAGTCCGAAGATAATGTAAGAGGAAGCAGACAACCTTTGAACCTTTGTAGGAGAAATGATGAAAAAACCAGCAAAATGTTACAAATTAATACGGTAATTTAGCGGGTAACTATCATTAAAGCACATATTTGTTAAAATTATTTTAACCTTTAAATGTTGGTAGTAATGGTCCTGGTTACATTTAAATGTGAATAGTTTTACACTAAAGATTGCTTGGTTGTTCTGAACTGTCAAGGGAATACAATGGAATATGCTTAGTTGGTTCCTTACAAAAATACAAGATAGAATCATGCATGTTCTTACCAGTAAAATTAGTGATCAGTATAAATGTATGCTTATCCTAGAACGAAGTAAGATTAAGGAGTTAGAAGTTTCTGAAGGTGAGAATGGAAATATCACATAACTTACTAAAAATTACACATATTAAGCAAACAAAACGATGTCCAATTGTTGCCATCGGTGTCCAAGTAAGAGATTGAACCAGCGCCAAATAAATAACCCATAGCCTCGGAAAAAACTGCCATTAAGTGGAGGGGTAGTGTTATATTAAACACCTAAATATCTTTAACGAGATATAAAATCGCCCAATTTTGATTACTTGTCATACCACTACATTTCAAAGTATCGTTATATAAATCGCCATGATGTACATTGACTTCTCTCTGTTATTTACAGTAGTGCTGTCTTTCTTCTCATTTATGTTCACCAGTCTATCATAAGTGTTCTTTCCCCCGTTAACCAATTTTTTTTTAACTCAACACGAATAGACAATTTCAGTTCTTAATGTTTAACTTACTTTTTAAGAAAAAAAATGGAATATTCCTTTAGAAAATATTATGTTGAGTAACTGAATGTCCAATCCGAGACAATCGGAGTTATAACCTTTCCATTCACAAGGAAGGTTTAACAAGGAGACGTTTTGTTGTTCGCCCACATAAATGTACATGTTGTTTCAGAAACACAATAGCTAAGCCCTACTTGATGTATCTCATTAACTTTTCGTGAAATGAAAACTTAGTGCAGTTTCATAAGTTTAAATAACAAATCTTGTTCTATGATTTGTATAGCTAAAAGTCTCGCCCTAGTCCTCTACAAAACACATACTTTTTTATTGCTTGGTAAACATAAACATTTGCACGCCATCATAGCGTAATTTAACACTTCCAATCTCTAAGACAATATAAAGAATCTGCCCATTATTTTTACAGTCTGTGAGAGAATATGTTGTATGTATAACGTGTATTAGGAGGAATACCGTTTGTCTTCAGGAACCATTAATCAGGGCTTCCATTGGCACCCGATGCCATCAATAGTTAGAAAATGTATCAAACATGGAGGATCACGTGACATGTTTCGAGGAACTACTAACGTAATATGTTTTACAGCGGCCCATTTCAGATCATTGTGACATTTATAAGCAATAGAACCATACACTTGCATGCATAATTTTACGGAAAGTCTGAGAATGATTTCATAGATAATGATATTTTGGGATTGACGTCCTTTGTGTCAGGAATGGCTTGATCTGAATGGACCCCTTTGGTCACTTTGGTATCACATAATGACTATGACAGCTAAATGATCGTGACATCAGAATAAGAATACATTAGTAGGGTTGAAGTTAAGCGCTACCGTAGAGCACGTCATACGAGACAACATGGCTGGTACGGTTTCCTTCTTTTTCATTTAATTAATATAATCGATTTCGGCTTTATGTTCACCATCTATCTTACTGAGTAACCGACACTGCCAGATGGAATTCGTCTCTTTGAATATTTACGTCTCTCTACCCTTACTGCCATGTGGAAGGAAGGGTCTCAGACATACGGGGGAGGAAGAGAGTGGACGATGGAGGTGTACATTCTACTTATTGCTTGTTGATGAGTTTCAATGTCCATACAGTAGTATTAATACACTAGATAGATGCCGCACCGGCGAATACATTTTATTTCCTTATGTCATAATATATCCCAAAATACTCATTAACCTGGAATGATCTTGTTCTTTCTTTATCAAATTCCTAGTAATTTCATGCTGAATGAGGTCTAAGATCATCATTTTAATTTCAGAAGCGGAAATGATAATCATTCTGGACTAGACCGCTTATTCAACACTTATCCCAGAATCTCAAATCAGGTATAATACTGTTATTAACCTTCAATAGATGCTCCCTGAGCATTGTACTTTATTGCTAATGACGAAAAGTCTAAATTATTGATCAACTCTTCATATAAAAAAGAAGATGATTTTCACACTAAATTGTAAAGAATCAACTAAAATTGTGAAAACTTTCACACATATTGTCGAAACCACGGCGTCTTCAGCAAAACTTACACAAAACTTAAAACTACAATAAAAACAACAAACAAAACATAAACAAGAAAAGCATGAACTGAAGTTTCGGTAAAAGGTGATCTCTTCGAACACAGTTGGAGTTGGAAGATGAAAAGTTGAAATTATAGGATAAAAGTTAGGAAGAACAAGTATAATTGTCAATATAAACGATTTTTAATCATGGTGAAGTTGATCAACCAGTATCAAATTTAATAAAAATCAAAAAAAGGAGTCAACATTTGGATGAAAATAAATTGAAATATCGGGTAAACATCAAAGGCCGCCCAGGTTTTCCATCCCGTCACTTTTAATAGTGATGTTCTACGCCACTGACAATACCTCATACACTATGGGTTAACGAAACATGTTTGTTACCAGAGAAAACATCTGCATAGGGACCCTACAGCATCCCCAAACACAATACAAACCACATCGTATTCCACTGGGTGACATTTTGTTGGGAATAGGCTATGATAAACTCCCATACAAGTGTATGTCCCTATGAATAATTCTAATGTCTAGTATTTGGTTTGCAGTTGTCATAACCATAGAAAGCAACGTATATCAGTAATCACACTCTATTCACTGTTATGCAAGTATTGATATGTATATGCCAAACACCGTTCTATTCCAAACACCATATCTCAAACACTACAAATACTAGAAACCGGACAGTAACCGGAGGAAACGACTGTGAAAGTTTAATAAAGTGTAGATCATTGATGTAACCATACTCGATGTATTTGCACTGAAGTTATCTGTACGATTGTGAGGATACTACACTCTCTATGAATGTGCTGTACATATACTCGTTGATACGGTACACATTGTAATACTCACTCTAGCTCCTTCAACATATGTGACTGTTGTACAAACATCAATATGTCAACAACCTCTGTCTCTGTCATTTCTCTTCCTCCCTTTGTTTCTATCACCACCTTATTTACTGATGCAGGACAGGACAGGCGTAGCCCTGAATGTAGGATGACGTTACCAGCATCAATCTTACTGAAGGACTCATCCAGATACAGACAGGTGATGGGAATCTGAAGGAAATTAACAGAATAATTATAGTAATGATTTCAGGATGTATTCAACTACTGTAAGTATCATACACTGATCAATAACCACTCTCTCAGAAGAGAGTATAAAATATTATTTTTTAATTGAGACTGTTAGAAAAGAGGGCAATATAATTGTAACTAGACCAAATTTGAGTTTAACATAAGGGCGATGGTGTAGTCTTTGAATATATATCTTCACAGCGACTTTTTGGAATCATTCATTTACTGAAATTAGTTTACGCAACTTGGACTTTTATTAGTTGGTGTAAAATATGGAGATAATAGCATTATTGATTAAACGGGCACCGGACCTTTACTACAAAGTTTGAAGTGCATCTGCCTTATAGGGTAAAGGATTACATTGCAAACAATTGGTTCTTTACTGATTTAAACGTTTATTGACGATTGACTTCCTTTGACGTTTTACGTTAATTGAGACAATGCATAAATATGGTCTGTGACAACCTACTTGGTATGTAAGGTTGGGCGATAATGTTTTTTTTCTGTATGTGTAATGGCAACAACTATGTTTTTTTCTTTGATACCTTTGATACATGACAGTCCAAAACTTACTGGTTTGGATATCTACGAGGGACGAGCTTACCTGTCTCCCCACAGCCTTAGCACCCTCATACTACCGCGCCTAGAGTGTCCTGGTAACCTTTTAACACTGTGCACCCTCTGTGACCCGGCTTCACAGGTCACTGCCCTTCCTTCTCATGAAACCAAAGCCCCTCCAAAGGGATCTCTGCCTTGGAGTCGAGTAGTAGTCCTTCCCGACAAATTAGGAGGACTACTCCCCGACTCCTAGCCTAACATCGAATTTCTGACGCTTCCGACGGGAGGGATAGTACTCTCCGTCCTGTGGAGAGGAAGGACTACCCTCTATGACCCGTCCACACCTGTACCCCTAAGCTCTAATAAAGGAGACCTGAGGTAGCAGAAAGTACTCTACAAGTTAGGCCCAAACCCCGTACACTGTGGTGTTTTATGGAGAGAGACAATTAATAATTATATGTATAAATATATATATATATATAACACTTTTATAACACTTGTAACACATTTATAACACTGTTCCCCCAAGTTACTCCTAGTGACCATAAGTTACTACGAGTTACTACAAGTTACTACCGGTTACTACAAGTTAATACCGGTTACTACCGGTCAGGGTAATACTACCGTTACAAATTAAACTCACCGGTAACAATAGGTTATCGCACGAAGACTAGTTTGGTAGTGGCACCTCCTTTCCTGTGGTCTGTGCTGGAAGGTGTTTTGTCAAGTCTGTGCGACCGCCCCTCCGTCCGGCTGTGTTCCATCCCCCCCCCTCGGAGGAGGGAGGAGGGAGGCAGGATTGGAGACAGGTAGCTCGTCACTTGTAAATATCCAAACCAGTAAGTTTTGGACTATTTAATTGGCTCCTCACTTACCTGTCTCCCCACAACCTAAGAACCGAGTGGCACTGCCCGATGGTGGGAGGCCCGAGGGGTGGAACCTAGTACCCGCCGGACCTCGCATCACCACCCTACGAAATGTCGCCTCAGCCTGTAAAGAGTCTGAAAGGTAACAGGGGAAGAACGTCGTTGGTGTCCGCCAAGCTGCTGCCTTCAGGATGTCCTCTATTGGGACTGCTGCAAAAAGAGCTGTTGAGGCCGCTACTCCTCTAATGTCGTGGGCCCTTGGTGTAGTCGTACCAACTGCAAAGGGGCGAATAATGTCTGTCAGCCACCGAGAAAGGGTGTCCTTAGACGCCGCTGAATAAGGGGCTCTGGTTAGTATAAACAAGGACGTGGTTGTTCCTCTCAGGGGTTGAGTCTTGTTTAAGTACCACTTGAGAGCCTTGATTGGGCACCACAGTTTGTCCTCTGCGACTGAGGAGAGCGTCTTTATTTCGGGGATAAAGATGTCCCCCGTCAGGAAGGATAGGACCTGATTCTTGGCTAAGAAGGACGGATTGGGGACCATCCTCACACCGTGGCTCTCAAACCTGATATGGTTCCGCTTCGTAGACATAGCATGGAGGCAGCTCCTTCTTCTTGCCGACGTAAGAGCGATCAAGAAAAGGGTTTTCTTAGTAAGGGCTGACAGCGAGGCTGAAGCCAATGGTTCGTACGGTGATTTTGTTAGTGCCTGCAGTACTGCTGATAGACTCCAAGAAGGGGCGAGCCGTCTGATCCGAGGACGCCTGTTTGCCATACCCCTGATGAGCTGGGCGATTTTCCTGTTGCTGCCCGGAGTGGACCCATCTGCAAAGCCGCGGTTGATAGCGGTGATTGCCGATCTGTAGTTCTTGATGGTCGACAATTGCTTGCCCTCCTCGAATAGGGAGTGAAGGAAGTTTACCACTTGTGCCAGAGAGGTCTAGACTGGCAGTACCTGTCTGTTCTGGCACCATTCCCCGAATTTTCGTAGCCGGGAATCGTAAGTTACCATGGTTGATGTTCTCCTGGCTTCAGCTGCCATAGAGGCAGCTGCCTCCGAAAAACCCCTCTGTCGGAGGGAAGTCCTGACAAGTTCCAAGCAACTAATTGTACACCCTTGATGTCTGGGTGGTTGAGGGTCCCCCGTCTTTGGGACAGCAGATGGGGTGTGTCCAGTAGGATCGCTAGGGTGTCCATTAGGAGTTGTAGGATTTCCCCGAACCATGGTCTGCGAGGCCAGAATGGGGCTATCAGTATGACTCACCCCATGGAGTGTCGGATCTTTCTCAGCACCTGGCCAATCATGCAGAGCAGCGGGAAAGCGTAGGCTTTCAGGCAATCCCATGGGAATGACATGGCGTCGATGAGGTGCGCCCTGCCGAGAACTTTGAAGACCCTGTTGCACGTTTCTTCTGATCCATCTGTCCTCTGGACTGGGCATCGGCCATCACATTCAGTTTGCCAGCTGTCCTTGGCTGTCATTAGGACTTCCCATGCCAACTGACATAGTCTCTCGGAGTGAGTGCCCCCTTGTCGGTTTATGTATGCTACTACGGTGGTATTGTCCGTAAAGCCGGTGGTCGCTGTGTTCTGCACGTTCTCGTGAAACGACTTCAGGGCCCGTTGACAGCCAACATCTCTAGTAAGTTGATATAAAAGGCAATTTTTTCTCCACTGGGGACTACGTCTCCCAAGCTGTTAGGTTGTTCCAGTGGGCCCCCCACCCTGTCAGTGAGGCATCTGTCGTGACCGATGTCATTGGCAGATTCACGATGAGGGGAACCCCATGTTCCTAGTTCTCCGTGCCGTGCCACCACGGCAGGTGAGGTACGATTTCTTCCGACCGGGGGATCGGGGCTGTCTTGTCTAGGTTCTGTAGGTTGGTAGTCTTTTGCAGGTGAAGATGCAGCGGGCGCATGTGTAGTCTGCATAATCGCACCACGTCGTCCAAGCTGGCCATCAGCCCCAGGGCTCGGAGCCACATCCCTGTCGATGACTCTTGTTGTCATAGGATTTGTGCTGTGCTCGTTCTGACTGCCTCAATTCTCTGTTCTGGGTGACTGGCTATCCCTGTTATAAACTTGAGTACTGCCCCCAGGAACTAGATCGTCTGTTTCGGGGTCAGCTGTGACTTTGTTTCATTGATTATTCAACCCAGTTCCTGAAGGGTTCGTACCGTCTTTTGTTTGTTGTCTGACGCGTCCGACTCCGACTCTCCTACTATGAGCCAATTGCCGAGGTACGCGTATAGCGTCACTCCTATTTTTCTGAGGTGGGAGATTACAGTTCCCGCCACTCTCGTGAAGGCTCTTGGTGCCGTTGACAGGCCGAACGGGAGTGCCCTGAATGTGAATTTTCTTCCGGCGTATTGGAAGCCTAGGTACTGTTCATGGTGTCGGTGTATGGGTATGTGCAAGTAGGCATCTTGGAGGTCCAAGCTCGCCGCCCACATGCCCTTTCTGAGTAGGGGTAGAATTAAATTTAGTGTTTCCATGCGGAAACGTTTTGGGTGTATGCAATTCTTGTTCAGGGGTTCTAGATTTAGGATGGGACGCCAAGATCCGTCCCGTTTTCTTGTTAGAAAGAGAGAGGACCGAAAGAGGGGTCCCGCCTCTCCCGATACCTCTACAATTGCCCGCTTTGCCAGCAGGGCTGAAATTTCACCCTCTAGCTCTGTGTCAGTGGGTGTTGGGGTCAGTCTTCCTCCATCCCCGAAAGGTGGACTGGAGGTGAATTCTATTTGGTACCCTTGTGAGATCATCTCCAACACCCACTTGTCCCCGCCTTATAGTTTCCCATTGCTGGGTGAATTATGTTAGTCTCCCCCACCCCCCACCTGCGGAAATGCGCGGTGAGGTGGGCACCCCTAGGGCCGGGCGGCGAACGGCCGTCTAGCGGAGGAGCGGTCGCTGTCCCGTCGAGTCGTCAGGCCTCTGCCTGTGCCTCTCGTTCCCCATGGACGATGTGGTCGACTGGTTGTTTCTCATCCCCTGCCCGTGGAGCCCATCTTGCGGATGTTCTGAGAGAAGTTCCGCAGCCCACTCTTGCTGGCTTGGTCTCCCTTGGGCGGTATGGTCTTGTTCTGAATCTATCCGATGATCGGAATTCAGATTTAGCTAGAGTTTCTCTTTGTGAGACTTCTTCCTGTAACTTCTGCTGGAAGTTGCCAGCGAACAGATCATCTCCAAGGGACGGTAAGGCTAACATCCTCGCCTTGGCTTCCACCGATGGCCAGCGGATGGAGGATACAACATTCTCCCTTCTGGCCTTCACTGATTGTGTGGCGACTCGGACAAACTGATCGAACGACAGTCTCATGAGCGGCCCCAGGAGTAGCAATAGCTGTTCAGCTTCATTTCTGGAAACATGGTTGTCGTCCTGAGGGAGCTGCTGGTGGTGCCTCATCAGTACCTCCGCGGTGAGCATGAGGACGGAAGTAAATTTCATCCCTGAGCGTGCTGCTACGTCCACGTCGACCAGTAGCTCCTCTAACTTCTTCTGATTTGGGTTTCTGAAGATATGCGACGATGAAGACCCCTGTTCCGATCTCAGCTTTTCTTTAGCCTCCTGTGGGATGTTTGGGCATTTGAACAGAGCTTTCCAAGCATCGTCTGGGACTCTGATGGATCATTCTTCTTTAGCTGGGAACGCAGTCCATCTCTTTTATCTGCGATCGCCTCGAACCTATCGTAGCACGAGGCGTCGACTGGCATGGTGGATCTTCCTCATGGCGTTGTTTCTGGGGCCGGTAACTCCTCTTTGTCCTCCTGTAACCATCGTCGGAGGAGTCAGATGATTGGTCAGAAGCTGGTGACCATCTTCTCCTAGTGCCTTGCCTGGGAGATCGGGACCGTGATTTAGTGCGTTCCCGTCTGGCTGGTCTGCGTATTGTATCTCTTCCTCTGCTGTCCCGGTCTGGGATCCCAGCAGGGAGTCGTATAGGTTCTCGCTCTCGGTCCCCGCTCCGGGACCGGCTCTGATGTGCCAGCGACACTCCGGCCGCAGGTTCCTTGTTGTGCATCCAGGATGGGACACGGACTGGGCTTTCCGGTGCCTGCGGCACCTGCCTCTCCATAGGAGTGCTCCTTTGCGACCCGGCTTGGGAAGCTCTCTCCGGGCCAACGGGAGCCTTGCCCTTTTCCTTGCCTGTTCCCTTTGCCAAAATCAGACCGAACGTCGCCGGGACCGTGGGAATCACTTTTTCTCTTTCTCCACCTCTCTCTCCACCCTTCTCTCTCTCTCTCTTTCTCTTTCCACACTCTCTTCCTCGGCCCTCTCTGGGCCCCTCTCCTCCACCTCTCCTTCCTCTTCCTCTCCTATATGTACTAGTTCTCCCTCTACTAGGGAGCCGCTGGGGTTGGGGAGCAAGTCTAACTTGTCTTGCAGCTTCATCCTTTGTCCTGCT
The DNA here is from genome assembly GCA_000934455.1 of Apostichopus parvimensis. Lineage (NCBI taxonomy): Eukaryota > Metazoa > Echinodermata > Holothuroidea > Aspidochirotida > Stichopodidae > Apostichopus > Apostichopus parvimensis. The sequence goes on along the minus strand of KN883565.1, from coordinate 96,974 downwards.
AGCCAGGCATCGATCTCTAGCCATTGACTGGGGTTGAACTGGATACACACCAGACACAGGTCACTCCTGGTACACGTACGACACATAGGACAAAGGTCATGTTCATCCCAAGCCCTCCCTAGATGGAACATGGAGCAATGTACGCATTTCAGTTGACTCCTAGGCATGACTGAAGAGATATATAATATTACCTTAACAACTTACCTCTGCTAGAGGCCCACGGCTTACAAGGTAAATAAATATGAGGCCTAAAGCCAACCCACATAAGGTGGGGAAAAACCAGGAACGAGCCTGGAGAGAAATAGAAGGAACAAAATATATAGTATAAAACAAGCAAATGTATATGTAAGCATATATATATATCAACGCAATTGTTAAACAAAACAAACGAGGGGAAACGAACTAATGCATATAGCGTGTGTAGCCACAAAGGCGGGAAACGTAACTAAGGTAATCAATTCACGGAACTGCTACCCGCATAGTGTTTGCACAGAAAAAACGGAGTGAACGCCGCTCCACCAAAACAGCCCTAAAAAGAAAAGGATACTTATCGGGCTGCAAACAACTTCAAATACTTCCAAAAACAGTGGATGGGAAAAATTCCGATCCTGGGAACCAAAAGTGGACGAAATCCCCTTGAAATTTGCGATCTAGACACTTTGGTTGGTAGAATGAGAAGGGCGGTGAATGGAGGAGCCGGTCATAGTGGGTGCACAGTGTTAAAAGGTTACCAGGACATTCTAGGCGCGGTAGAATGAGGTGCTAAGGTTGTTGGGAGACAGTTAAGCGAGGAGCGAAGTAAATCTTTCATTATGTGACATCATTAGTCACACAGACACTAAAATATACACCCACACACATCACTAAAAGTTGACATTCAACGAACATACCGATAAGGAGGAGTTTGTCACATACAGTTTTGTTCAGAAACATTCAAACACACACACTAACATACATTATCTATAGACCCCTAATTCATAACTGGTAAGTTCATCCTAATGGTACCAAGGTTCAGCTCAGTTCCTCGAGTATAGATCTAATGTTGCAATAAAAATGCTATATATCATTCCCAGTACTACGTACACGTGGCTTCATCCGGCCTTTCTTTATATTTATATATTGATCGCGTAACATGATTAAACATTATATTTGGCTGTATATGATCATTCCATTGCAGCCGGCTCGTTCATCTTTAGATCCGATCATTAGTATCATATATCAATCAAAGATCCTTGCCCCACCTCAGGGTTGGATTTATCTACTGGTTTGTTGTCTTCAAACCGTTGCGTCTTTTGGCCCGAGACGCCAAATGCGCCAATTTCCAAATGTTGGTAGTCTCTTCCAAAGTGCAAAGAAAATTGCTGATTTCAATTTGGACAACTTTGTATTACAAGCAATACCCAAGTATGCACAATTACTCCATCGTGTTCGTTTTTTATAACCGCGTTTACAAGCTAAGGAGCTTAATAAATACAGATATTTGCCGTCACTATTGCATGCAATATTTTGCCTTCAGCAAGGACATGAACAAGATGGATTGTATTACTGCGTGCAATTCACACCATAAAAATTCTGCACAACAAGTTGACATTTCCTTTGAATGCAATTGACAGTTTTTATTATGTTTGTGTTGAAGGAGTACCTTAGAATGCTTCATTTTCTAGAAATGTCTTCTTTTAACTAGTAAACTAGTCGAACGTCTCTTTGCTCATTGCAGCACTAATAAACAGTTTAGTGGTCCTTTCAATATTCCTCTATAGATTAGGTCAGAATGCACATGTCTGGTATGGCTGAGTTGTCTTATCAAAAGTAATCTGTACATTAGCTTTACTGAAGAAATTTATAAAGAAAATCATAGCAACAGTTACGATGAATTGTACTTACCTTATCTCTCAATGTACTTACGTACTTTCATCCGTGATTTCAAAATGAAACAAGAAAGATCCCAACATAATACACACACATTAAATATAACTGACTTACCTTATGACTGGATGCAATGTGAATGAACATGATAGTAGACGCCTGCTTCAATATGCAGTCACTAGTCTTGATATGGAAGGTAGCTGCACACAGCTGACGTAGAGTGCAGATGTTATCAAACTGAAACAATATAATTAATATTAGAATTTTTTGCAAAGTGATGAAGAGAGAATGCAGTGTTATCATTTCAGTTCAATCGACAATGCGCTCATATTTATCGACTGGAGATACGAAACTCACGCACCAAATACTTCAGGCAATTTTTTAATGGAAGTCATATGGTTCACAATTAATTCAAGAAAAGTTCATGTCAGTTCTTTTTAATTTGGTTTTAGTTGATCAAGTGAGGGGGTAGATCTGATAAATCAAGATAAGTGGTCAAATTAACTTGTTGCTTCTTTGGTGAAGAGAGAATGCATCTATTAAGTATTGTCCAATTATGGAAGGTGGCAGTATTTGGCATCTTGATAATTCTGAAGAACTATCACATAATTGATGGTTTTCTTTACTAAGCACAATTTACACAGGCAAAAAAAAAGCGACACCCTAATTAAAGGATGAATGTTTCTATTACTGATGAAACAAACAATGTATCTTAGTAGGCAGTAGGCAAGTCAAGACAAAATAATTTGCCAATGGAAGGCCGTTAATCAATGCCAGTAGCAATGTTGAAGGATGCTCTGCCCTGGTATCGCACACTTCCTTACTTTTCTAAAAATACCCTGAGCATACCAATCATCACACACATATTGGCCCTGTACAGGTTGTAGTCGGGTTGTAATGTACAAGGGAAACAGTCAGACCAGCATGGGTAACCATCATTGATCACTTGAAGTGTTGTCCTCCTTGCCCATATTCACCCCAAACAGGCATTTCCACGTAGAATAGCAGTGGATCCAATATGGGCGAACCAACGTGATATACAGTACTGATTTCGCTTAACTCCCGTTAAAATTCGTTGCAAGGAAAATAACCGAATTTCTTCGTTTTTTACCGAAATTCGCCGATTTTTACCGAAATTCGACGAATTTTAACGATTCGATATCTCAGTCATTTCCTTCGTGGAATTTTCAACGATGCATTGAAATTCTTTTTTAAACGAAATAGAAGGTCAATATGTGGTTACGCGAAACGTCGGAAAACGCGTAACTTCGTTTATTAGTATCAATTAGACTTTGACACAGTCGTTTGAAAGCAAGAATATTTACAAAAGCATTCTCAGACTTGCATGAGTAGTAACACTCAAAGAAACATGTAGTAAAACTGACGGGGGACGTTTTCTAACTGTGAACCCCAAACACAGTGACACAAGTCTTAACTTCGCCAGGCAATCTTAGAAGTTGCAGTACAAGCTATGTACCACGAGGCACCCTTCCAGATAAGTTGGAGTGCAGTTTAACCATTTAAATAACAATGCATGGACATAAATAAACTTGGTTTACTTGCAGATTACGAAAAATAGTTATTAATAGTTAATAGTAATAGTTATAAGAGATGTCAATTTGGTTTTTATTAGAGTTGCAGTATGAAACTTGGTTTCCGAGCGAAAACATTTTACTTGATGCAAAATAAAGATGCCCCGCCCATTCTGCGAGGACGCTTCCATTTTTCAAAAAGGCGTTTTCTCTTTTTATTTTTTCTATTTGTTTAATATAGATTTGGCATGAGACATGTTACTCAGGTTAACTTTGATGGAATAATTTTATACCAGAAGTGGAAAAACTTAACAGTTATTACTTTCATTTCGGATCATTTCCGAACAAGATAACACACACAAAAAAACGACCTTATTGAATGAAAATATACTGAAAACCATATCGCAAAAACACAAAATCGCTTATAACTCGAAAACGGAAGGAGATATCGACTTTTGTCGGCTGTATAGGGATTTCCTAAACCTAATTTTGATGCGCTCTATCCACCTGTGTCATTTATGAGCTTCTCTGACGTAAGCTGCAGTACGTAATTTCTCTATACCAGTTCCGCGAAATTTATTTACGCAGTAAACATCGTTCATTATGTTTTCTTTCACAACGAATATTCAAAGTTGTGCTCCACACGCTTCAAAGATATTGTTTTATGTCGTTCATTTTCAATTCTACTTTAAAATTACATTTTCGAACGATGCATTGCATGCCTTATCAAACATTCCTGATTAGTAAAACTAAGGAAGGATATTCAAATATATATTATTTTCATTTGATATGATTTTATGAGCTGTTCCACTTGAAAAACGATGATAAAACCGAAAAACAAAACATTTACTTCTCATGTGACGCATACCGGGAGATTCATAAAAACTCCCCCTTCTCATTTCAGATCTCAGTACGAGAAACATGTATTTTATTTGGATAATAGAACAACTTTCGTTAATGTGGTTAAGTTAATATTTTCCTACCCTAGCGATATGTCGATTTTATGAAACCTTCATGAAAACAGACTTTCTTGAAAATGGATTTTAAATCTCAGTCAACAATTTAAGAAATGCTTACCGTTAAATAC
>KN883565.1:74882-90884 GCA_000934455.1 Apostichopus parvimensis | reverse complement strand
CGGTTTTTGATCGCGATAACTTTCGTGGAAATTTCGTTGAAACTTCTTTGACAACCGTGCCCGCAGTAGTCTAAATCTTGTCAACGAAATTATTCGTTTTTTATCGATTTTCAACTTTTTTTATCAATTTTCAACTTTTGTTATCGATCGTTGATTTTTTTCAACGGGAGTTAAGCGAAATCAGTACTGTAGTTATGGGTCCTAAATGGGACCCACATGAACATTCGTTGAGAGTTGATATTTCTTTGTGGTTTGTGTAACGGGTAGTGGTGGGTTCTCTGTGTGGCTAAAATAGGGCCAACATGGCAATCCACATTTGGAATATTATGTCTATCCAACACATTAATTTATTTTTATTTGGTATGTATAAAAAAAATCAGCTTGAGTCACATTGTCGGGCGGAAATACCATACAGTGACAGGAAGAGAACATATTGCTTTACATCAGGCAAATCTCATATCTATATTCAATTGCCAAACATCAAACACTTCTGGTTTAATTCCCGTTTTAATTGTTGCAGTATATAGTTTTCATAATGACAAGCACTCTTTGTACCAAATGGAACCACATGATTGTTAATGTAAACAGATTTCCAAGAGAAAGGCTTCTAACCCACCTTCGAGTATATAGTTAATACAAATCCCACATGGTAAAAATGACAAAACAATACACAACATGCAAGAAACAATAGCAATACCAATAATATGAGAGCAGAATCCATGACTTTGAGTTCATAAAACTTGGCCACATTTCTTTTCTGGTATGATATTTGTTAATTTTTTGGTGTTATTGTTTATAATGTAGGTAGCTGTTGTCCTTAGTTTCAAATTCATAATTTACAATTATTTTAAATGTTCTATATGTTACTACCATTGTCAACTGTAGGCCCTTTAATGTAACAAATATTTATGAGAATAATTGCACGTGTAAGTCCATGATTTCCATTTCAGAGACATGAATACAGTTTTAACGACGCTCAAAGCTTAAACTCTTTTTAGCAGACGTGATTGAAAAAATCTTTAAGACGCTTTCTGATTGGTTGACGACCAGACATCCGTCACCTTGCCAAGCGAACGGTTGGTAACATTTTGTTGCTAAAATGTGTAGTTGTGTATACTAAAACCATAGTTTGTATATATGTCACACTATGTGTAAATGATGGAAAGCGTAGTTTGTTTGTCCAGAAGTGTCGGTCAGAGATTATTCAAGGGAACTCTCAGCGGATTCAGAAACTGCAATTGTCAGGTTTTGTGGAACTAGAAAGTACCGATATGACAGCCCCCTCTGTTGATTTAGTGCGTGGCTGGTGATCTGCATCGTGTACACACCATGCTAAGCATTGGGCATATTTTCAACCGTCCGACATCAAGAAACATGGATGGAGTTACCTCATTGCAGAAAGCTACACAGAACTCACGAAACTTGCTTACACAATACTATTACATCTAATTCAAACTTGCATTGTCAGAATGAGCACAAAGTTAAACACGGGTTTTCATCTCATTCCTGTTTTTAGTTCCTTGCTTATCCTCTGTTCTCCATTTTGATAAATTTTCAATTTTCAATAATTATGTGAAGTGTTGTTTATTGTTTGTTAATGTTATCAGTGTGAATCTATAGATATTGACTTATTTGCCAGAAATATGAATATACTCAAAATATCTTCTGCGTAACATTGGTTATGGATCTTAGAAGATGAAATAACGCTCTCAAACCCTTACCTCCCAGTGACCATTCTGTTGATCCAAATGAAACTCAATGTCAAACGGACGCCAACGAACTAAATGAAAAGATAAAAAGAATGAAATACACATATTTTGATATTGAACAAAAATTTTTGATGTTCTATGCTGCTGAAATCAATTTTTTAACATTAGTTTTCCATCCTGAATTTATCATTGATATACTTTGTCATACTTGAATTTTTCAGTTGGTAAACATTGCTTTATGAGATTAGAAAACAAAAAGAAATTCATCAAATAATCTTGTGCATTCCCTTTTATTTACCTTGAATATTCTGAGTCTTAATTATATCTGTAAATGCCTCAGGTGAGAAGGAAGTTGGCAGCTGAAATTGATCAAACCTGAAAATGGAAGCAAAGCCAAGTGCTAAGAGTTTGTCAACATAAAAGTTAAAAACAAACAAATAGTAAGGGAACACGTCCAAATTCAGCGTTCGAACTCGTTCAAACCCGTTCAGCTGCATATCTGCGTTCGCGACCGTTCCACCGTTCTACAGCGTTTGTCATCGTTCGTTTGCGTACTCATTAACTACATTCCTTTGTTCACTAATCGGCTTATCTTTACTGGTTTTAGAGTATAACAGAAACGTAACAGAGAGAGCTTGTCTCTTCATGCTCTGTGGTTTGGGAGAAGAGTAATCATTTAAAGAGCCGATAACAATAGGTGAGATATCTATTCGTCACCTAAAATGCTATTGTACATCAGTTGAGATAAACTGGGTCAGTCACGACAGAGGGAAAAAGGGAGACAGTATACGCAGTTACATTCAAGCAATGAAGAATAGCAAATGTTACTGCAGCTATATTTACTACTGTACCCTCGCATCTATCGTACAGACGTTGGAGACTGCACATCCAATCAACCGCCAATTCTCCATGAACAATGTACTGCCTATTCCCAACTGAACACGAGCACAGAAAAGATATTGTGCCGTACACACGCAGCCAGTGTCGGAAATATACGAAAGAAAGAATTAAAGAAAAGCGGCGCTTCTGCCGATCGCATGGTCGCGTAACAACACAAGATAATGTAAAAAGTCTAGTTTAACCCGTGTTTGTTCGCTCAACTTGTATCGCAAATAAGTTTGCACTTAAATTCCCATCGAAAATCTCTACTTATATAAACACGTGGTAGCCTATCAACACACTAAGTCAATGGGAAATCAAGCCTAACTATCTGTTTATTTTCTTAAATTGTGACGCAGTTAACAGCTGGCACTAAAAACGTGTTCCGTGACTGATGTCAATGGGAAATTAAGTGTGTAAAAACTCGATCTTTACATGTGTTATATATATATATAGGAGTTTTCCGTAAGCGGAGCAAACTTTGCAGAGGCTCATTTATTGTTGAGGAACGATTGTCAAAACATCGATATCGATGAAATTATTTTTTGAAAGGGGAAGGAAGGGTTAAGAAAATACAACACACATTACGTGAAGAGAACAATATACTTTCTTTTATCAAACAAGTAGGCCCATAAAGACACACAATTAGTTCTCAACTTCGTAGTTGAAGTTCAGGTCGGTTGCCGAAACTTCGAGGCTTTCCTGTAAGTTAGTCTTACACAATCAAGTAAAATTATACAGCATGTATGTGGTATAACCACAATCCTTGCACTTTTGTAGAATAGTAGCATAGGTTGCGACCGAGGTGGTAGGCTACCCCTGATACAGGACTGTGTTATGAAAGCATTATGTATATTTGATATTTCTAGAAAATAGCTTGTTTTAGTCTGTTCAGCACAAGGAGTGGGTTACTGGATCTACTAGAAAGTTGTTTAAATGCGATAAGTTGCTTTTACTATTTCATGAGGGGTTTGAAGGAATACTTCAGGATAAATTTTCTGCTCGATATATTGTTTAGACTGCGTAACATTATATGTTAGTTTACTGAGTTTGAGCAGTGGCGCAAACAGAAAAGTGGGCAACATGGTTGATCCTTCCTTCGTCCCGAGGGAGGGGTCTAATGTCCTCTAATATCGCTTAATATATAGGCTACAGCACTTTTCGTTTACAAGATAAATATTATTAGAAGCGTGCTAAGTTCAAAGTTCAATTCCCCTGCGAGGTGCATTATGATATGAGATACGGACGAAGCTCTGTGCTTAAATTGAGATTTTAAAAGTTACTAGGATACAGTTTAACGAAATCGAAGCTGCAATGTAAGGTGATGAAATCAATTTCATCGCGAAAAGTAAGCAATGCGAATAATCGGGAACTTTATCGATATAATGAAAGTTCACAATCGATGATAAATCCGATCTTGTCCTAAACATTCAGAGTGGAATATTATCTACAATTAAGAAACGGATGGTAATTCTTTTTCGCAAGAAGTGTGTAATTAGAAAATATGTATTGAAAGAGGCAGAGACGTTGCCGCAAAAACGGCGGCCCTTTCATATGAAAATATGTGTTATTGACATTTTCCGACAGTTTCAAAACTTTCATTGAACATCCTGTTCTCCCTCAGTTGATTTGAGTAGGCCTATGCTAAAACAAAACTTTGAACAAAAAAGAGGTGTTACGTAAAAAAAATTATACTTCTTAGAATATAGAAAAACAGTTTCCAATTGCATGACTTTTTTTCTTGAATATCCGTTTGCCAAATAAAAAACATTTAGCATCCACAGACCGATTGGCCATGACAAAAGGGTTCGAGCACAATATAAAATGGCGCTAAGATGCCTACCAACTCCATTCAACTTGACATTATAATAACCAGTTGTAATCGAGCAGCAGAAGAGTAAAATCCACGTATTCCAACATTAAGTTTCATTTGGGGTGTCCGTTTTCCCATGTCATGCGTACAAAAACGTGATCACCAAATATCCCAACTGCAGCCTGAGGTGCGCGCGTAGATTTGACTACCCTGGAAATCTAGGTCATGTCCTGGTTTCTGTTCACACGCCTGACACCTGTTAATTTGCATTCCATTCTGACCTTACAAGGCGTTGTTACACCCTTGGCAAACTGCCAAGAAAACGTGCTACACTATAATAATCCGTTTCGTAAGAGAGGAGCCTGAGGAGGGGTGGCCTAAGCAGTCTCCCAGGTACCTTGCTTAGCGCGTGTGAGCTCAACCTTTGCAGCAACGAGCTTTACCCTGCAAGTACAAGTTCAGATTTTATGTCGCTGGGGTTGTTTCTCAAATATTCAAATTTTGCGAATAACATTTCCTTATTGTCAGTAAAAAAAAAAAAACTTCGATAACCATTAAAAAAAATAAAGCAAAATAACCGGACGATTGAACGGTGAGACAAAAATACACGTAAAACGTTCGTAACATCTGTGTATTAGTATTACGAGTACTTTCTGATGTTTCCGACATTTTGAACAGTGTTACATTTTGTGGCGCCTTGTGTGTCTGGTAATGGCGGTACGTGCGGCATTATGAATAAAAAGCTTAGAAACTTTTAAGGAGCTACAGGAGTGACATGTTAAAACATTGAAATTATTTAAAAAAAATTACAGGTTACATCCGGATCTCCGTGTTGCATCTTAAACATTAAACATTTTCGGTTGTATCGGCAAGTGGTAAACAATAAAGTAACGATGCTGTAGCAGTAGTATATTTATTTTCGTTTTTCAGTCTGGGATTTATTGGATTACTTCATGTGTACCGTTGTTTTGAAAATGTTTTGACCGACGTTTTGAGCCAAGGTCAAACGATATTTATGTTGAACGGAAGCCACTCAGCACCAACGTAAGATATAGTGGGAATGGTTGGTTGTCCCGACACCGATGGGCATTATCATCAATATGTCTATATTTCTTGTTACTGCTCCCACTCCTTCTGCTTAAATTTTTGTTTCAAAAGGTTAGTAAATAGTTGTTGTAAATTGCATGCTTTCGTCAAAACACGAAGTTAATTCAATATATTTCTTCGCAGCAATTTTGTGTTCAAACTTGTATCACCTTTGATTTTGTTCGTAGCAGAAATACTACCCTGTACTGATAGTTTATTCCGTCCGGAATATCGGACGGATTCAGACGTTTTGCGAGCTAGTATGAGAACTGCCTCTAAAATCGCTTTTGAATAGAAACATATACAGGTAGTTTAGCTTTAAGCGTCTGGATTTTCGGACACATGACGCTTTTCTGAAATGAAAGGGTTCTTGCCTCTGCAATCCTTACTCTTTTGTTACTTTGAGTCAGGCTAAAAACGTCCGGATTATCGGACAGAATCTGACATATCACCATTGTAACTTCTATTGTAACAAACTGAGAAGATCGATTTAATCTGGTGTGAAAAAGTAGGCAGTAAACCGCATGTTCCGTCCGGATTAAAAGTGAATATTGTTGGAGTAAAATGTACAAAAAGTCCGACCGTCCGGAGGTGTCAGAAAACGTCCTAAAGTGTCTGAAAACGTCGCGTCCGGACGGTCGTGTCAACCTCGACGGAACACCACTGTAATGGAATCGAACCGCTCGTCAAGCAGCTTTCCCGCACAAACGTCAGGATAAGTTTTTTTTCGAATACTTCCATTTTTCATCCTATTCATTTAGGCTTTCATGATACATGTAGGCCATAGCTAGATTGTTTGAGTACCATACTATGTATGTTTTACTTGGCAATCATCTTAGACACATTTTCCACTCTTTTGTAGAACTACCAATGATGTCATCCCTTTCTCTTGTAAGAAAAACAAAACAAACACAGTTGAAATAGTAAGCAAAAGTAAGTAGTTAAGAATATTGTAGTTGCGGAGAGTAATGGCACTATCCCAAGAACATCTTGTTGTCAAAATTGCATCTTGATCACGCAGTTCCCTTGTCAGTGCTCTTTCTATGTCTCAATAACCCCGACATGTGCTCAATGAATTCCGTTTTATTTCCATGCTATCGCTTCGTACAGTCGACCGGTAACTTGTTTCCGGCCAATAAAAAAATCACAATGGCGAATTTTTTGGGGGAATTTCACGTTTATTCGAAGGCTAGCATCGCCCGTGACATTATAACCCGAAAAAAATATTGTGCCCCCGATAAGTTAGGTCCCCCCCCCCACACACACACGGTAAAATCCAGGTTATATGCCACTATATAGGGTCATATACTAGTTGAAATAAAATTAGATCTGTGATGAAAGAAATATTTCTGTCTGATCATAACTTTCTTTTTTAATTATCTACCGCAACTGAAGCAGAAGTTGACCCTAGCGGTAGTCTGTTGGCCAGAAGCCAGTTGAAGTGCCGTCGGCTCGTTTGAAAACCCTCCCCAATGCCAGGTCCGACTATAGCTACTGTAGTTAAAATTACATGACTACGGCCAAGATCCACGATTTTGGCACGGGTTTTACGTCTTCAACCAACTCCCTCGTGCAACCATATCAGTTTTTATAACAGAAAATTGAACTGCAGAAAATTCGCGCCCAAAATTATTTTGCTAAAATATACGGCTCAAATTGACGCAGTTTGTTGCGCAGCAGTATACATAGCACTAACTGCAAGCTTACTTCTATGATTTTTTCACAAAGACAATCACAAGATGTACTGTGCTGATTTGATTGGATCCTAGTCCGCAACAAGTTGTTTGCAAATATTTTTGCATCTTTGGTATACTACTTGCACACAAAACTTCTTCTAGAAGGGGAATTCCTTGTAACGTTACTTTTACTGTACAAGTAATGGGTAGCCCAACTTATATTACGGCTGTACAAAAATCGTAACGTTAGGCTGTTATGTCAATTACGAAACGAAACCGTCATAATGTTAATTGAATGAAAGCGGCCAATGAACCTGTCTAGGGTCGTTCCATGAACGATCACGATACCTGCTGTAGTTATCAGTTTGATGATTTTATGTTTCTAACGCTTTACTGGGCCATTTCCTTTCCTGCCGGTGAAAGACTTGTCATCGCGGGAATTTGCGAGCATGTATCAGTGATCGAACAATGAAGTTAGTGTAACAGTTGCATGCATGGAAGTACAACGGTTTTCATTTTCAAGTTACGCTCACCCTCGGCTAATTGGGTCACAGAAATAACCCTTGTAACTGGCATGTAGTGATCAATTTTTTTTAATAATATACGAGGTGTCTACACGGTATTTTTTTTCAACTAGTTTATACTCGAGTTGTACTTATATGTTTTTATACGAACCTGTGCGCGAACGTACAGAATGAATTTAAACACGTTTGAACGAAGCCAAACGCTGCAGAACGCTACTGCATGCAAACGAACGCAAACAGATGCCTCAGAACGGAGAAAATATTGGCAAAGAAAAGCTTTACTACTTAACAGAAGTGTTGCGGATGCAAACGAACGCTTCCGAGCGCTTCCGAACGGAAATAATGTTGCTTTGTTTCCTTTGTTATGCATCACTTTTGTGTAACTAAGCGGATTAAATTCTTCACCTAACAAACGAACGCATCGGAACTGTGACCCTTTTAGCGGTCCGTTCGGATGCGTTCAACGTCGTTCCAGGGTGGATTTAGGCATGCGTTTGAACGAGTTCAAACTCAGCAGCACGCAAATGAACGTACGTATTTTGGACGTGTTCCCTAAGTACATACTTGCAAGTAATAGCTTTAAAGTGATTAGCAATATATGTGTGCATAAAGTATAGGGTCTCTTAAACATAATGTTAACCATCATTCATGCAAATGGAACGTCCCCATTTGTATGACTTTGTATTGTAGATTCAGTGATATACGTATAACATTAAATATGAAAAATGAAAATGCAACTGCGTATACTCCATTCATATATGTTCAATTAAAAGTCTTGGAGTTTTACTTACATCAGCTCCTTGACACGTCCACATTTCATTCCGTAGCGAAACAGGTTCAACAGATCATTATCTGTTAATGTCCCTGTATTGCCATATTGTGTATTACTTCCATCTATGTGTATCTTTTCTACAGTTGGAAGTATTGGTAAAGGTATCCCGCTGTGTAGTATAATAGTGTCACCTTCAAACTTGATGGAAGAGTACTCGAGGTGTAAACAAGATATTGGAATCTGTGAGAGAGACAAGAAAGGATGCTTCAAAAGTGAGTAAATATAGTTTAGGAATTTAAAGTTAGATTTTCCAGAGCAGCATAAAGTGATCCAGTCGTACAAACAGTCTACTACATAGTAGAGGGCAGTTCAAAGTACCATTAAATATTATAATTATACAGCAATTGGAAGATCCATAAATCAGCTTTACGGTCTGATTTTTTTTCTTCATTTTCATTCCGTTCAAAAAAAAAAATATTTCAAGCTCGGCTTGTCATGCAAAGACATTCAAATGCTGGTAAAATAAATTTAATTAGCTTTCATTTGGTTGGGAAATATGGGAAGAGTTGTGTTGTATTTTTCAATTTTTTACCTATTTATTTGGAAGTTGCAGATTAAATCCTACCAACCTAAATGACAAAGCTACCCTCAACTGTAGGTCGACCTACCAGATACCTGCGTTTATATCAAATTCCTTTCACAAAGATGAAGAATATTGACAAATTTGACGATAATCTTCTGAAAAGTTAATGTTTTTTTACAACAAATCCTTCAGAAGTTTGCAAAATTGTATAGCGTAAACATGTCAACGTGGGAGTCGTATCAATCATACATAGTACTGCTAGTAAGATGGATACACTCATGAAAAATCAAAGGCTGTATATTTCATAGTAAAGAATACACATTGGTCATTTGTTCTCTCCCTACCATTCCGAATCTGTATCGCCTAATGATAAACATAAGTTTGTACTTCAATTTGAATTACTATTTTATAAGATTTTGTTTTAACCAGAAATTCTGGATAGGTGCTCTTATATCAGTGACTTCACCCCAAATGAATCATTAGCAAATACAATATGTTAATGAATGCGTTACGATGCATTGTGTGGAATTTTCTTAATTATTATAGCAGCCTCCTTTGTTTTGCTTGAATTATTTAGTTTTTGTTATCACACAGATGCCAAGCTGATAGTTACCATCTTACTGTATCGATATTAATGATGACCGAGGGTTCATAATGTTCCAATAAATAAAGTTTGCTTTGAACAATCTAACTACATTTTTTATCTTCTTGCAGAATTACTAATTTATTCTTAACAGTTGACACCATGTGATTCAAAAGCATTTAAACTTCATGTGTGTGCTTGTTAAAGCTATTTTCCCCATACCGAAAATGCAATGTAACAATGCTTAATAATATAAAATTGTTGGTGTTTTTACAGGGTTAATGGCTGAGTTATTGCAAAGAGAAACGTAATTTTTTATTCTTTCACCTATTCCAAACACTATGAAGAATATATAATCAGTCCGTAACAAATATATTCAAAAGAATGTTACCGTTTTGGATTGGGGAAGAATAATGATAATTGTCATGCCTGAGGTGATTGAGTTATTTCATCAGGGGGATTGGTTGCCCCATGGTCCTTGCAGCCAACCACTGTGTATGGTTCAGGTGTCGTGGTCCTACCCAAGTTTAGACATGATGAGGCATACTTGGACTAAAGAGTGGGTCTCTATTCGCAGTTCTATATGCAAAGTTGCACTAATAATGATGTATGTGTGCAGCGTTATAGCTAGAGACTTTTTAGTGGTGGGGGCCACTTCACCGACTTGGACAAGTTTCAGTTTATTTCTCCACATCGTATTGCATTGTATGAAGCAGAGAACCTTCAAGCTGCTGTATAGCTCAGCCACAGTATGATCATGACACGTGTACTCGACAAATTGTAATTGTAAGAAACCCTTCCGAGAAAACATGACCAATTGCTCTACACCCCCAATCCAGTGATACATGATATTGAAAAGGGACGTCTACGATCTAGCTGGCTAAAAAAAAAGTACATATTCGCTGGAGTGCGAAAATTGCCCTACAGTCAACCGATTTTTTTGCACCTAGCTAGGGAGTTTAGGTCATGTTCTTCACAAGTAGGATTATGCTTAAGTCTTCCTGTGTGTTAGGCTCTGTTTCACGCTAATGTGCATGTGTACAATAAGTTAGATTTGGTTTCAGTTTTTTTTATATTTTTAAATCTTAAAAATTCAGGAAACTTGTCCATGCAAAACATGATTCTTGCAAATAAAACACGATTAAGGAAGGAAATATGAATGTAAGTACTACTTTTATTCACAAATACAGTAGTTACGTTTAAAGCAGTTTTTTATGTGAAATTAGTGCCGGTCGGAAGCAGTGTTTTTCATCAGGAGTGGTGGGCGGAAATTCTCCGTGCTGGTCGGGCCCGCCTAGTGCCGACCACCGTAGCTATAACGCTGTATGTGTGTATACCAATGACAGTGGACTAATTTCTATCACTGCTGGATGTAAAAAGAAAATTCAAGGTTAATGTACAGAATTCCCCAGCTGAATGTAAAAAGGACTCCATCTAAACCATTTGCCTCGGTTGGTGATGGGAGGTGGGGGCTGCCCTCTACGCCCCTTCTACTGTACACCTCAACGATTAACATACCTTTTGTGGTCCCATGAAATATCAACTAATGATACTTCATTCATGCTGTGAATATTATTGTTCGTCTACTTCCAAGTTGTTTAATATTGAAAATGTGAAAATCACTTACGTCATGGTTACGAGCAACTTCAAGGAGCTGGAGAGTGGACGTATCTTGTAATATGTTGTTTCTTTCAGTGAGAGACACGGTACCTGAATTTTCATTTAGAATCACCTGGATGTCATCAACCTTCAAAGAACAACAAGACAATGATAGCATGGTAAAACAGGTCATTGTAAAGAAATTTGGTGTACAAATGCCATATTACAACTAAGTTATTCCATTGTCGATAATACAGTTATTGTCATAGGTAAATATAGAGCGATACATATTTTGTGACAAATAATGTAACGAAGGAATTACATATTTTGCTACCAAAAATCTACCAAAATCGTACACAAGTAGCCAAATTGTGACACAGTAATTTTGCTCGCTTTTTCCACGGTTCGTTTGTAATATTTTCTCCACATTTATTTATAGAGACGCATAGTTTGGCAACAATGTCAAAACTTAAGTGTATAACAGCCGCTGACTTTAAGCATCTGATAGAAAATGATTGTCACATCAGTCCAACAGGTTCTCTTTGATTGCAAATATACAGCATTCCATAGGAAGCTATTAGCACGGATGATATTGTTTGTCTACCAGTGACGGAAGTATTCCTTCCTTTTAATATAATTACCCACACTCGAAATCACAAAAAAAGGTAGTACAGGACCACTCGAATAGGTAAGAATACGATTTTGCAAAGTGATGATTTTAAATGAAGTGAAAGGCACTTGTGAGATGTTGTTTTATTATAACACATAGAAAATTGAAGTGGTTTTATAAAGTAATGTTCAAAGGTCTGTACTGTGTGTTCAAAATCAAATCAGTAACAGGTTTGACATAGGCCTGTTTGTGTTTGGAATTCTAATAATTAAATATTCAATTCAATTCATCTGCTTGTGAGCAAATAAATTATTCATAGCCACAGCTCATTGAGAGAGATCGTGCAGTACCTTAGGTAAATGACTGACGTCTTCGGCAGCCTGACAGTAGGTTTCACTCCATTCATTTGTTTTTGTTACATTTCCAAACACAAATCCAATTTAAAACAGGTTTATCACAGGTCTTGTCATAGGGAACTTAAAAGCCACCTTGAAGACATTGTTAAAGTAATTTAAGGTCGGAACATAAATGATGTGACAATATGATCAAATTGGTTAATGTTATGATCTATCAAAAACATTTTCTTAGGTACGGGTATGGAATGATTCAGGGTTTTGAAGTATCCCCATTACAGTGTAATTTTAATTAATCAAACTCATGCAAGAAATAAATCTCGACATATTTTTCTTCATAAAATAGAAACTGACAAAGGAGTAATGTGATTTACTTACATATATTCACAATAATGTATAGAATCATTGTTGTAGATATAATCGATTCAGTAACCTTAGTAATTTAAGTCCTCTGTCTTTACTGATATACCCATAATTCACTTTTTGCTATAAAGTTATCCACTAAATTAGTAACTTTTAACTTCATTTACTTAAAAATTTTATGTGTTGTTTAGTGTATCCCAATTTCCCTCATTTCCAGTTCAAAATGTAACCACAAATTCTATATTTTTCGAGGCGTTAAAAAGAGAAGGGATTTTCTATTTTCCGAAATTTATGTATGATATATATATATACATATGTAGATATTCAATTGCCAAACATCCAACACTTCTGGTTTTCTTCCCGTTTCCATTGGTTGCAGTTTATAGTTTTCATAATGACAAGCAATTCTACCAAATGGGACCACATGATTGTTAATGTAAACATTTTCTTGATAGAGAGTGCCCCGTCTTTTTGAAATAGTCCGTGATGTAAGTCAGCACTAGTTAATGTTAATGGTTTGGGAGATAACATCCATACATATAAATAAGTAAATGTACGTAATCAAAATAGCAAACATTTATATACTTGATATTGCTTTAACTCAACTTTAAGGACATGTAGTATGCGTGACATAATGGTTGTAGGTCGGATTCACTAACATCCATTTTTTTTAAACTTAAGTTCATCTTAGCTAATTGTTTGACTTAGGTTTGACTAATTTCCTTTTTTTGTTATATTTGTTGTCTACAAGAATCACCTATTATAAAGATAGTTGAACTACGTCCTTTCAACCTGTGATACTACAAATTTTCCAAAAATATTACAAAACATGTAATTTATAATGGCTAAATGACAAGTGAAATTGCAAAACATGTTATTTGCAAGTCTGGCAAATACTTGAAATTATAGGGTTTGTTTCTGGTGACTATTTTTATTTAATCAACTGTAACATATTTCATATTCTATCACTAGGTTACAAGGGAAAAGTTTATATCTTGCCATTCTTCGTATAAATTTTAATGCCATTGTAAATTTACAACGTATATGTAACCTTTTTAATTTGCATATTTTCTGGTTCCTGTCGCCTGAGTAACATTGGATATATTGCTGATTATTTATACAAAAACACAGTGCTCTAAGGTGAGGTGGAATGCAGACATCGACTGAGAACAAAACACAGAATACCCTTCCAAAAGTGTAATACACTGTAATGAAAAGTTACAAATCATTATGAGAATAAGTCCGTCTCGTTGCCAAGCGAATGGTTGGTAACATTTCCTTGCTAAAGTGTGTAGTTACGCGTAGTAAAACCGTAGCTCTCATATTTGTCACAACATATGTGTGAATAATGGAAAGCACAGTAAGTTTGCCCAGAAGTGTCGGTCAGAGATTATTCAAGGGAATTCTCAGTGGATTAAGAGACTGCAATTGTTAGGTTTCGGGGAACTAGAAAGTACCGGTATGACAGCCCCCTCTGCTGATTTAGTGCATGGCTGGTGATCCTCATCGTGTACACACCATACTAAGCATTGGGTGTATTTTCAACCGTCTAAAATCAAGAAGCATGGATGGAGTTACCTCATTGCAGAAAGCTACACAGAACTCACGAAACTTGCTTACACAATACTATAACATCAAATTCAAACTTGCCATTGTCAGAATGAGCACAAAATTAAACAATGGTTTTCATATCATTCCTGTTTTTAGTTCCTTGCTTATCCTCTGTTCTCCATTTTGATAAATTTTCAATAATTATGTGAAGTGTTGTTTATCTATAGATATTGACTTATTTGCAAGAAATATGAATATACTCAAAATATCTTCTGCGTAACATTGGTTATGGATCTTAGAAGATGAAATAACACTCTCAAACCCTTACCTCCCAGTGACCATTCTGTTGATCCAAATGAAACTCAATGTCAAACGGACGCCAACGAACTACATGAAAAGATAACAATAATAGAATACACATATTTTGATATAGTAATGAATATCAAAACACATGCAGATGCTCTATGATGTTGAAATTCATTTTTTTAACATCTTAGTTTCCATCCTGAATTTTTGCATATGTCATACTTGAATTTTTCAGTTGGAAAACATTACTTTATGAGATGATAAAACAAATAGAAATTCATCAATTATTCTTGTGCATTCCCTTTTATTTACCTTGAATATTTCGAGTTTTCATTGTTTCGGTAAATGTCTCAGGTGAGAAGAAAGTTGGCAGCAGAAGTTGATCAAACCTGTAAATGAATAAAAAGCCATTTCCTAAGAGCTTTTCAAGGAAAAGTTAAGCCCCAACCAGCCCCTAACAATACTTTATTTGTGTTTAAATATGCACGCAATTGAAGTTAGGTTGAAATATTAAGTTGATGCTTGCAAGTAATAGTATTTCGGTATTTAGCCTGTGTTGTTAATGTTTAGACTGTGAATATGGAAAATGGTCACATTTTATATCCTTATGATAAGGGTTCAAAGGTTGATTACTAGCTATTACTTTGGGGCACCCAGTTTCTGTAACTTCAAAACGTTGTCTATCCAGCAACCCCAACTACATCAACTGTCACTAAGTTTTCTTGTCGGACTGATGGTTTGAAAAATAACAAGAGCATCAATCACGCAGTATCTCAATACTGGAAGTTCTAATTTCGATTCCTAGTTTCATATCTTTGCTCTGTCTCTACAATTATCAATATCAATCATGGTACAACAAATATATAACTTGCATTTACGCTACTTTGCCACGAATAGTCTCTGCAGGTTACACTTCATCCTGCAAGTGTTGCCTTTAGCGCCCATTGCCTGTTTGTCGAGAGAACTGCGTTGCAAGGTTTAGTAATGTCATAAAATATTTAAGAACTTGTTTTTTATGTGGTATCCTTCATCTTGGGTCAGTCTCTGTTGGACTTTTTGGTCATATAGTTTATGATGTATCAGGTTCATAGACATCAATCAGCCTATCTTCGTGATGAATTGAAAAGTATTTTTGGATACGTGAAATGTACATCTTATGTAGGAACTTCTTGTTAATTTTTATTCACACTGGTGAATATGAATGAACGATTTAGTGCAAAAGAATATAACAGGAATGTGTTTTTTCAAGGTTAATCAAAGTTTATTGAATCAAGGCAATGAATGAAATGGCGTGAAAAGTACTGAATTAAATTAAGAAGTCCAAAAAGTTACTATATCCCAAGTGCCCACATAGCAGACCTGTCAACCTGTTTGACCCCAAAATTGGGAGAATAACATTTTTCAGGGCCAAAAAAACGGGAGAATAAGGGGAAAATAGGGAGGTTGGTAATTTTCAACCGAAATTATATAAATACTCCTAAATAAATAGTCTACAGTACTGCTCATGTATAACTGGACATGTGTACGTGCACAGGATCGTATAAAGACGTATAAACGAGTACAATCGCGTATAAAATCGTTGACGAACAAATTGC
>KN883565.1:62148-74526 GCA_000934455.1 Apostichopus parvimensis | reverse complement strand
GTCCCGCACAGCACTGTGTCAGTCGTAACGTGTTTGTAAACAATCAATCTATTTTTAGATTACACTTATTACGCGAATAAGCATAGGACTAACTGTTGGCTATTTTCAGAAATTTCGCAAGTGATGAAACATTAAAAAACCGGGAGAATAGAATATGAAACCGGGAGGCCGTGAGATTGGGGTAAAAACCGGGAGTCTCAAGGTAAAACCCGGGAGAGTTGACAGGTCTGACATAGGAGAATCCAACCTGCAGATGCAGAAAGAGTCCTGAAAATGAAAGAAAACAAAAATAAATGTTAACAGAACGTTGGATAATAGGAGACAATATATAAAGTCACATGACGAATGACTTCACATTGCTTTTAAATGCAACAAGCCCATATTACATTTACATAACACGTTGTAGTGGAACTTGTAAATGCATTTTCTCTCTGAAAATGACAGAAACATACAGCATTACAGGGTGAAGAAGTTCAAAACAAAGTGAAATAGGCACATGCACAACCAAAAAAAAAATTAACTGCAATATGAATTCACAAACAAAAGAATACTGCCAAAATGCGTTGCAAACACTGTACGAAAATTCAGTGCACACTTATCCATTGGGCAAAGTAGAGAACCAATGTTCACTCGTCACTGACTCGACCAACCTTTAATATAGCCTTCAGTGACTTCATACAGAATTAGCAGGTGGGCCTATGTATCTGGGTACACCGGATAAAATCACACAAGGGTAAACCTATTCTTAAATTAACCAGAGCCGACCAAGGCAGTACTTTTTTTAATATAAGCTTATTTAATTTTCAAGTACTATTATATGTCCTGGGCATGAAGGTATTGCCAGTGCTGAAAACCACCAGTGACAGTTCTAGTCAGTAGTAAACTAATAATACCAGCATAGGCTTAGTATTGTGTAGTTGTACTATCACTACCCTACTACTAAGTGCTGAAGCCCTCCAAAATTCAAGGCAACGACATTGTATTCGTAAACGTCTTGAAAGCAAACATCATAATTCATAAACACACGGTCCCGTAATATGAATACACTGCACTATAGAATACTTAAAACTATAACCCTAGGCTACACACTATGGTAACGTGCATATACATGTACATATGCAATTAACCACGATAGGATACGTTGATGCCCGTTAACAAGTGCAACCTTAAAAAAGTCACTTTAATTCAACCCAGAATGCTGGAAACACTCCGAATTTAGCCTCAAATCATTGTTTAACTTGTTTTAAACAATCGACCGGACGATGGAGGTGGTACCTTCTTGAAAACGGAAAATGTGCAATTCGAAAGATGAAAGGATTTTACTTACGTTTCGTTTTTATTTTTCAAGCCAAGGCAAAGAAATTTCCGAATTTCATCCACATTGTGAGTCCGACATCGTCGCAAACAGATATTTAATGAATATTCAACTTCTTTTCTTCAAAGTTTTGCTTGAAGCAATTCGATTGCAGCTTTATGAATATGTATTAAAACGGATTTTCAGACGATATCCAAGCCGCAGTGTACTAAAATATAGTGATGGGCTAAGCTCCCAAAATGCATTTCACCGCTTTTGCGAAGTGTTTAACGATTGCGCAATAACACAAGTTTCGGAGCGTGTGCAAAAGAGGCCTGGAAAAACCGTGTTTCAGTCTGATTTGGCCCGATTTGGTCATAAATCGGTGAAAAAGTCATACAGTAGAATGAGATAAAATTCTCGAATAAAAAATAGTAACTTTTGTTGGCCTATATATGATATATGCTTGCTCTGGAAATTCCAGAGAAAAAGAACTTTGTATGAAGACGCTGAAAAATTTTTAAGAGAAGAGAGAGTCCTACTTACTGTTACAATATCTCTATACATGTAATGTATTGAGATAAAAATGATTTCGTTTGTTAATGGAGAATAAGCTCAAACCCAAATGTTATGTTACTTTCGACTAACCTGTTATATGTTATGAACTTTAAATAGCTAATTGTTATACAAAGTGGCCATCAAAGATCACGTGATCAAGACCTTAGTTTTTTGTATCATGTTTGTTAATTACATGAAATTTAAACGCTTTAATCGATGTTAGAATTGTCTTCAGTTAAACAAATCTACCATGTGACTCCTCTTTTGTAAACCAGGAAGCGATATTCTACAAACAATACAATTTCCGTGGTTTAACAGACAAGCCTAGGAAGAAAGTACCCTGTTGTAGTGAATACCCTTCTGTATTACAATGCACACACAAGTTACATTTTGTATGTGTGTTCCAAGTGTACATGCAGTGTCAGGGTTGTAACTTACTACCATACGGCAAGTTTGTGGAACCAGTGTGGTTTCTATGTGGTTACACATTAGTTTCAATCACCAAACATATTATAAGAATATCCTTTCAAGACATGGTAAATGATAGTATTTGCACCGGGTATCCAGGTACCCAGGTACCGACCCGACGTGATACTAAACGGTTACTAATCCTCCTATGCAGAGTGTGAATTTTTTATTTTTTTTGGCCAACCGGTGGTTAAGCAAGATTTTCCCATTGACTGAGTGTGGTGTCGGCTACCATGTGGTCGAAGATAACAGCAATAACGAAAGTATTCCAAGGACATCTTATGACTGCATCACAATTTCAGGGAATAAACAGATGGTTAGGCTAGATTTCCCCATTGACTTAGTGCGGTGTTAGGCTACCATGTGGAAGAACTTGAAAGAAGTCTTACAATTATTATTTATTCATTCAAATAGAAATGCATTCAAATAGAAATTATTGAGGAATGTTTTATACCTTATCTTACCAATACGTATTTGAACATGAAACCATTGTCAGTGGAGAATATAATTCATTATTATTATACCAATTTAGGACGTAAAATACATGAAAAATGGGAAGAAAAGTCAGCTTTTCAGGAAAATGTCAGACATTCCTGAAACATTCCTAAGACATCAGGTGACCATGTGACGTCATCTTTGGTATACCGCAATCACAACAATGCTTTGAGTATGTAAAGTTGTACTTGATGTGCAAAAACACATCAACGATATTACTCCTTTTCCCCGAAATGCCACAATTCTGTGTTGTTGGAGGTTGTAGTTATACCTCAGCCAACAAAAGCATCAGCTTGTTTAGCTTTCCGAGTAAAAGAACCGACATAAAACGCCGTAGACTTTGGATAAATTTTGTGAGATCCACGCGGAAAGATTTTTCAGCACCCGGAGTATCCCATGAGTCCACATGCATGACCCTGCCTCTGTGTTTGCTGCAAATGTCTCATTCTGAGTAACTTACTTTCGACAGCTGTGGCGGACTTAGCTAATGTGAAATTCACCCTTTCAAGTCTACTCGTAAACACGCTTTGGACGTCATTACATGTAACATTATAACCCGCAATTGACAGTATACTATTTACTGTTTGTGATGACCGTATGTAGACCCATGGAGCTATCACCATGGTAGACCGTGTATAGACCGCGCCTAGGGTAGCATTGTTAGTACATGTAGTGAGTTACAACTCCCTCAGGGGTTGGCTCACACCATGTGTAAATAGTCATGTTAGGATTTCATCGCATTTATCTATTTCATTTGTTGTATTCCAGTATCGTGAGTTCGTGATACATGTGTTACATTGTCTGTTATGTTTGTTCAGACATCTGCATGGTCCAAGGAGTGGAATAAAACGGTACTATATAGCGATCGGACGTTTGATTTCGTTAGTGACTGTCTTGCAATTGTGGGATGTTACTGGTCAATGCCTCTTTCAACTAGACCTAACTCTATGGAAGTACACAGAATCACGGTAGTATTTCGCCCAGGATTGAACGAGAAACGTGGATTTGGATATTCACTGCTAAATTTGGTTCATTGACAGGATACTTTTTCTGTGTTTGTACTTTTGGATATTAAAACAAGTAAGTAAGTATGTTCAGCTGAAGCTTAGTCATGTATATATGCTACCCTGATCGATTCGGGCCAGCGTCTTCTCGTAGTTGTTTGTTAATGTTTAGTGTTTTTTGGTAATTCGTTGATAGCAACGTAAACCATTTTCCTGTGACATATCACGCATGAGGCATCTTTTAGGTCTATTCTTCTGTTCAGTTTGCGGTATCTTGCGATCTAAATACGGAATCGGCATGCTGCTTGCACTGTCTACAGTATATTGTACCGTACGTACCTATTGAGGCTCCGCTATGTTAAGATGCCTCCATTTGAGTGGTAATTTTACAAAGAAAATAACCATTTTACTAAATTTTCAGCTTTCAAACGCTCAAAATTGGAAGTCAAATACAGTACAATTGTTCGCTGTGTATAAACAGTACCTATTTCGGCATTTGGTTTTCGCGGTATACCAAAGATGACGTCACATGGTGAACAGGGGCTCCTTTGGGTCGATCTCTGGATTCAGACATTCCAGAGGTACTTGTCACGTGACTTCCCAAAATGTCTATTTTCGTGGTCATTTTTTGATGGGTTATAGTAGGTTTGGGAAGATTTTTTTACACATGTTGATAATGGGTATGTAAACTCCCAAATTAATGGAAAATCCTCCCCCCCCCCGTTATGTTTAATATGGCAAACACAATGCAACTGCGTGTTCACTTTACATATACGTTAAATTAAAAGTCTTGGAGTTTTACTTACATCAGCTCCTTGACACGTCCACATTTCATTCCGAATTGAAACAAGTTCATAACATCCATTTTTGTTAATGTCCTCTTTATGCCATATTGTTCATTGCCGTGTGGTCGATATCGTGAAGAACGTGCCAGTGATTCCGTATTGTCATGTTCTATATTACTTGCATCTATGTGAATCTTTTCAACAGCTGGAAGTATTGGTAAAAGTATCCCACTGTGAAGTATAATAGTGTCACCTTCAAACTTGATGGAAGAGTACTCGAGGTCTAAACAAGACACTGGAATCTGTGACGGAGACAAGACAGGATGCTTCAAAGTTAATAATTAATTACGAGATGACAGTCACATTATATTTATGCAGTTCAATTATTTAGTTTTATGTTTACTGAACAAATACCCAGTAACTGTTTTGACCATCCCATTGGAAATTATCGATTGCCAACAATGCATTGGTATTAATGATAATTGAGGTTACAAACTGTTAATGCGCTAACTTAAACGGTTAAACAATTTCTTCCAAGATAGCTTGCTATTCCAGGTTAATTTCAATCACTCAAAGCATTTAACTTTTAGGTAAATTCTTGGAGAACTTGGAATTTATTCTTAACCGTAAAATCCTTCTGAAATTCCAAAGTATATACACCTCATGTGGTTATGTTGAAGCATATGTTCACTTTTCTCAATACATCATCAGTTTGATATGGTGTCAAATAATGAGAGCAAATTATAGCGCAATTTGTCACATGCAGGGATTTTTCTAATCAGTTTAAATATACAACAACCTTGGCAATAATCCTGAATAAACCACTGTATATTCATTAGCTAGAAAGCCAACCTACTTCTTTAAATCTATTAATGATATTTAAAGTGGTTTAAATCATATCTTCTCAATGACTGTCAATGGACTTGAGAAAAAAGAAACCAAACCATTATAAAACCAGAATGCAAAATGCATTGAGGTTTCGATGACTTCAATGCACTAGACTTCTGCTTGTTAGTATAACCAGAACTAGCTGTTACAATAACACTATGGTAGATAACACAGGTCAGTGTACTGTACGTGGTTATACACACCTCCATCAAAAACAATAGGGTTCTTGTACTCAATGTTATAAATCCACACACCAAGTATTACAAAACCAAATCAAACCTTGATCTCTAATAACTTCGCACATTAAGGTTGCAGAGGAGTCAACTTATGGACAATTTAGATTGGAATATGCCAACGAAACTTCAAAGAATCAACTTGAAAGAAGCTAATACAGGTCACTAGAGTTCAACCTGAGGTCAAAGGTCACCCAAATGCAGGTCGACTATTGGATTACAATAGCGTAACTCCCAACCTTGATGGACATTTGGTTCTCAAGTTATTGCAAAAATACTATTTTTGACCCCTTATTGACCTTTGTTGACCTTAGATCATCTTACCGTTATGATTGGAAACGATCCCTTACCCCATTCACAACCAGTCCCAAAATATCAACCATGTCAGACCCTGTCAATGGGAGTTATTGCTTGTTTATTATTTTGGTTTATGGACTATCTAACTGACCTTTGGTGACCTTCACATGCACCATCTACTCAATGTGGTACTCATGTACATCAAATATTAGATTGGTCCAAGCTTCCCTACTTGAGATATCGTGTTTACAAGCGAGGCGTCACACAAACACATACATACACTCACCGCCTGCATGAATGCATAGGTTACGATTATCATCGAAACCAAAAAATGAGCAGTTTCTAAATTAGGCATAGGAAAAAATGACCTAAACAGTTATTGACATATATCGCATGGTTTTTAATGATCAGAGTTGGAATGACTATGACATTTGCTACATTGTTTCAGAACGTTTGAAGGTTTAACTACACAAAGTCAATTCATTGTGCTAGGAATTCCATCATTAGAAAGAAAAAGCTACAATACACCTGAAGCCTTTGACACAAGGTCTCTCCATGTAAAGTAAAATGCCAGCATGTAATGTACACATTCAAGGGTCATGTTTAAGCCAGACAAAATGTCCATATTTGTTGACATATGCATAACCAAAACAATTTGCTTACGTAGGTTCTTCTCTTCTCCAAATTCTAAAAGACTGTTTTTAGATTAGTCAACTTACATCATTGTTAGATGCAATCTCCAGCAACTGTGTCGTTGATCTTTGAAGAAGAGCGCTGTCACCTCTCTTTATCTTTACGTCACGCGAGCAGAGATCTTTAACCGAATCCATCATGTCGTTGACGTCACCAGTTTGTTCCAGGATACAGAGGATGGCAAAAGTATCCCCGCCTGGTAATCTCTTCAAATGGTTGATGAGTTTCTTTCCAGCATCGGGATCCAGACCACAGGCAAATCTGAACAGGTACTGAAGATCAACTGGATCTAAGAACCTGAGCTTATCTTTGAGATTCCGTGCTTTCTTTACAAAAGTGACAAGGTGGTGGGCTGCATACCATTCACAGAATAGCTTATGATAGAAACGGACCTCCGTTGTAAACAACACATTGTCTACAGTAGAATCTTCACTCACTACATCTTCTTCGACCAAAATGCCAATTTTTATATACTGGTGATAAGATTCTGGCCCGACTCTTTTACAAAATTCAGTCTTAATCCATGACAATTGTTGGTTTTTCTTGTTTAATCCTTCGAAAGCTATTTTGTCTAGCTCATGATGTTTCATTTCATGATGATGGAACTTCAACTTGTTGTCTCTAATGTCTTTAAATTTCCGTTTCAGATGGTCGATAAAACATCTAATCATGTGTTGGAAGAACTGTGTGACAGACTTGAATTTCATGAAGTCTCTCTGATCATGAGCCATGTGGGCAAACATAACGAATATGAGAGGCACCTGGCAAAGATCAGCAAGGATGGAGTTTTTGTAGAGCCATTGTTTTATTTCTTCCACTGCCTCATCGTTTTTACCTACTACAGCCTTGCGGATGTACTCATCCCTGGCTTTGTCATCGAACCCTGTTAGTTTGGCCCTCTTAGTTTCTTTTCTAAGATTTTCTGGAAGATATCTTGTCGTTAAACTGACATCAAAGTCTGCTAACATTTCCATCTTGATGATCCTGTGTACATCATCATTATCATTGCTGTCCCTGCCAGGATACTCGTCATATCCATCCAAAGTAATGTGGACGGACGAGCAACTGTGAATGATCTTTTCAATATCATTTATGCTAACACGGGGTTCATGGGATAGTAGGAAAAACTTAATCGCCTCAAAGAGAGACTTTACTCTTCCAAGTTGTCTTAACCGAAGAAGAATTAGTATTTCTACATTGTTCATCGGGGATTTCGATACATCATTGCACCAATCGTAGGCCAGCTGAAGGGTTAACGTCGACTTACCATACCCGGGCTCTCCTTGTATAATGCGTCTCTTTGATTTAAGCCGAAAGTCAGTATAAACACTTTTGTAAGATTCCAAGCGCTCCCATGATCCTCCGGTGCCTCGCGTTAGCTCTGGTGCCAGACAAACTTCAACGCCGCCTTCTACAAAGACTTTGTCCACACAATAAAGTCTATCTTTTATATATGGTAGCGGTTGAATCGCATCATATTGGACTTTATATGTCCTTTTGAGACCTTCTATCAGAAATATTTTCTTATCTGAAGAAAAAAAGAAACAATGTGTAAATGTATGACTACATTCGACGAACACTAAATTAGTGGGGAACACACCATAGAAGAAGTTCTGATCAGGATAAAGGCAGGGTGGAGTTGTTTCGGTAGATACAAGGATATTCTGTGCGACCCAAATTACCAATGTGCATAAGAAGGAGAATGTACAACCAATGTGTCATTCCAACAATGGCCTATGGTGCTGAAACATGGACCACAACCAAGCAGCTTGAGCAGAAACTCTTAGTTGCCCAACGAGCAATGGAGAGAAGAATACTCAACATTACAATAAGGGACAAAGTCAAGAACTCAAAAATCAGGAAACAAACACAAACTAAAATACATCATTCTTAAGATTAAGGAAGCAAAATGGAGATGGGCAGGACATCTGATGAGAAGGGGGGACAATAGATGGACCAAAAGATTGACAGAATGGCAACCCAGATACGGAAAGAGAGGCAGACAGAAACGTAGGTAGCGGGATGACATAACAACATACATAGGCAACACATGGACTAGACTTGCAATGGACAGAGAAACTTGGAAAAATCATGAAGAGGGCTACATCCAACAGTGGATGAACACAGCCTGGTGAAGTGAAGTGAAATTAGTGGCTCACATGGGAACACGTAAATCTTAATTGCTTATTATTACTGATAATACAATGTTGTTACTGTTCTCTGTGTTGTTAGGACGACAAAGGGGGGGGGTTACATTTTTTACCAAAACAAAGTAAAGATAAGCAAATGGCAAAGTAAGAGTTAAACGCATCTACCTTGAAGGTCAGGTGTCAGCTCCATTGTCCCGTGATTTACTTCAGACAGTCTACGAAGCGTGAAGGGGTCGTGTCAGAACAGCTCCTGCCCATCGTTTCCGTGAATCTGTTTTTCTTTCTTAAAAATATGAGAAAAATAATGATAACAAATATTAACATCATTCTGTTAACTGTCAAAAGATATACTGCATTGTTTTTTTGTTGCATATGGATGGTTCAATGTTTTTAATTAATAACCAGACAGCAAAACTGCAGTGTGGTTTCAATGATGCTACATGAATAATCTTATTTGAATGTGACACACTAGGCTGTAGGGTATAACCATGATGAACAGCATACCTCAATATAAGTAATACAGCAAAAGGCATATAACAACACAATATTCACATTGGCACCTGAAGACCGAGATGAAAACTGTTCTTGTATTCAATATAAAAATTGATCGCTACCAAAGACAACAGGCTTCTTCCACTCAATGTGTTACACCTACAAGCCGTACATTAAACAGGCGTCAGTCAAATGTTAAGCCCCGCCCCCCCATTCCCCGGTCCCCAAGATTTTGCGTCTGATTTGCCTCTAAAACATCAAACCAGGCAACAGTTAATTTTAGTAATAGTAAATTTTCATAAACAGCGCTTGGTCATTTCCCGAATGTTACTACATCCAAACTTGCAGTTTTTATGTGGCACTGAATCTTGACAATTGCAAAATACACCAGAAATGTTAACAATGGAAGCAAAGGTAGCATACAGATTATTCAAAATGATATCGGCCACTCCAACACATTTAGCATACATGTACAAACAGTAAAACGTTTCATTACACACCTCTATGCACAGGCATGTATGCAGCAAGGTAAGTTACAGTACCTACACACTTAAGTCAATGGAGATTTAGTCGAGACTTCTTGATTCATATCTACGGATGCCCTTTAGCTTATTTCAAATTGCCAACAGCCTCTCATATTCTAATGAGGCGTAACACACATGTAATCTCATTGGCTGCACTGTTGGAGATACAATAGATTATAAAACAAGGTTTCCACAAGTTGACCACTGGTGATATTTGACCTCCGCAAAAAACAAAAGGATTGTTGTACTAACTACATACTTTATAGGAGGTTGGTCCAAGCTTCCCTTCTTGAAATATCGTGTTTACGATGTACACAATTTGACCCATGGTGACCCCAACCTTTGACCTCCATAAAAATCAATAGGTTTCTTGAACTTAATGTGACACAACTACATACTAAATATGAGATTGGTCCAAGCTTCCCTTCTGGAGATATTGTCTTTACAAGGTTTCACAGTTTGACCTATAGTGACCCCTATGACATTTGACCTCTAAAAGCAGTAGGCTTATTCTACTTAATGTGGTACTTTAACACACCAAATATAAAATTGGTCCAAGCTTCTATTCTAGAGATATCCTGTTTCCAAGCAAGGCTTCACACACACTCATCTGCCTGCATGACTACAAAGGTTGCGATTATCATCGAAACCAAAAATGTGCTGGGAAAGAATTTATTATTCCTAGGAGGTGCAATGATTTTACATGAAAAGTAGATATCAAGACAATTTCAGCCCAATACCCCCATGATGCCAAACTCTATGCTGTGTGTTACAATCATGGACAATATACATGGGCTTTTTATACTTAAGCGCAGATAATTTAATATATCAAGCAGTAATATCCACCGGAATATCTCTTATCTCTTACAAGAGAGTTAAACAAGTCAAAAAAGGTTAATATTATGTTAAATTGCCATTTTGTGAAACCTACAGTATTTGAGAAAAGTAAATGGTCTAAAACTGACTTACGATTTGCCCTTCATGTCTTCATCTAATCCTTGATCGTGTTGTTACGAGTTCATCTGCAGGTTTGTCCACCTGTCAATTTGTTAAGAAAATTCCCGTAAATAGCCTTGTGTTAAGCTATGAACTTCAACCACATAGAAAGTTTCTTTCATTGTGTGCCATATGTTAAAAGAAGGTGCAATTCGATGTTCAGTACACTTGCCTAAAATCACCATAACGGTGAGAATAGAAAACGAATTTAGTACAGCAACATCCGCAATACCAAATGTACGCATACCGTACAACGTATGATTTTCCTAAAAGGAATTCTTTGGCAGTCTATTGGAAATATGGAAAAACATCCATAATTATTTCATAGCCACAGTCCTAGTTCGGGGATTTTTTATCCTATGATTCAGAAGAAGTGAAGTTTTGAACCTCACGCCAACTTAATCTAACATAATTTGAACAGTGGAGAACGATGAGCTCTGTGACGTCATGACGGCAATTTGTTTCAGGAGCTGCAGAGACACTATCTTTAGCAAGCTACACTGTAGCGAGGAAAGGTAACATTTCTGAAAGTTAAATAGCAATTTAGATGAATCATTCCTGGTAAAATTGCAAGTGAGCAATCTTTTGGAGACTGAAAACGTTCCAGAATTCCCTAACTAGGGTTTCTTCATAATATGTTGTTCCGATATTTGTTATTTGAGACATTTCTTGAATCACATCCATATGCAAAAAGTCTGTACACATGACTGTGTATTGTATCAAGGCCAAGCTTAGAGCGAGATCTGATCGATTCTGACCAATGTGCCGCACAGACTTCACTTCTCAACATAAGTCAGACTAGTCAGTGTTACTGTAGATTCAAATTATCTGGCAGGACGGGCTAACATTTCCAGCACTCTATCACAGAAACTAAAATTCACTACAGGATAAGGCTTAGGGCGATTGAAAGACAAAAATGATATGACCGTGAGGACTGGATCCCATTTTTCACTAAAAAATTCTTTTAACGGTATATCATTTAAAAACAAACATGGGCTTTCAGTATATCTCTCTGGTAAGCCTTTCCACATCGACCTGAAAAATGTTCATTGTCGTCGGGCCAAATCTGTTGATCTTGTAGCTTCTTGAGCGCCCATCTGTTACGTTGAGAGCCGTATTACGGGCAAGTTTCACACTGCTGTACACAGTCAGAGATCTGACCTAAAGCGACTTCCAATTGTATTACCCATTGTGCATATTATTACTTAACATGACCGGCCTGACGACACACAATGCATGAAATCCCCAATCAGCATCAGGGGAGAAAACTAAACTATCTCTGGCCAGGCATATTGGCTAGGCTATGTGGAAAGAATAGATGTATTAAAGCAGCATTTTGCGTTGGGTCGCTTTTTTCCACCTTTTTAACATGTGCTTGGTTTTTTTTACATGTATCAATCATAAAACAGCAAACTAAGATACCATCCAAGTTTCACCCTGCCAAGAGCGTTAATTAGCGAGTAATTAACGATTTATGTCGATAACGAGTAAGAGTGTCCTC
>KN883565.1:37586-53114 GCA_000934455.1 Apostichopus parvimensis | reverse complement strand
TTAAAAGTCTTTATGCTCCAGTAAATGGTAAACTTCAGCTGTACAGATGAATCTGATGGTTGATATCAGATCCATAGTACTAATAGTCTCCTCTAAAAACAAAACAATTATAAAAAGTTCCTCCTCAAACATGTAAAAGAAGAAAGTATGATAAACATGCATTCATCATCTTCCATAGCAAAGTTTCCACTCGTGTCATGTTTCACTTTTATTTTGTAACAACCGTAGGTTATTTTATCTCTGCGTTTTCACAAATGATAATTGGGATGTCAAAGTTACAAATGGTAGGTCATTTGTTTTGAAACAAAGCATTTGGAAATTTGGGATCTGGAGGGACCTTTTGGACCCTGTAACTGTGAAATCTGCCATACTCAATGCATTCAAAGTGTTGGGATGTTTCAAAGCTTCGGTGAGTTACTTGGAGAAAACAGCAGTGACGACCTTTTACGTAATTGAGAAGGGGAATAACCTACTAGGCAGAGATCTGATTAATGCATTAAACATCAATATTTTGGGACAGGACTTAAAGTGCAATGGTGTTAGTGATGTTAAGGACGATAAAGGTGCTGGTTTTAATACTTCATTACTACCCTGTGTTCAACCATATTCTAATATGTTTTCTGATGATCCCGAGTTAAGTACAGTTAAGGGTTTTATTCATAAAGTCTGTCAAAGTGAATGAAAATGTAAAACCTAAGCATCAAAAGCTTAGAAGGTTGCCTTTCAGTGTACGGGAAAGGGTTTCAAATGAATTGAAAAAGTTGGAATCCACGGGGTGATTGAAAAGATAGATTCTTCTGAATGGGTGTCTCCCATTATGGTTTCATACAAAAGGTCTGGGAAAATAAGACTGTGCGTAGATCTCAGGGAAGTTAACAAAGCAGTAATTCCTGATTCTTTTCCACTCCCTAAAATAGACGAGTTGTTAGGAGAGTTACGTAATTCTAAAGTATTCTCTCAACTTGATCTCACATCAGCATATTTCAATTGTTATTACACCCTGATTCTAGGTCACTCACAGCATTCATAACTCATAATGGGTTATTTCAATACAAAAGAGTTTGTTTTGGTCTCTCTTCTGCTCCTTCAGTGTTTCAAAAAATGATGTACCCTGTATACAATACTTGCCGGTATTGACGGAGTTCAATGTTATTTGGATGATGTAATCATATATGGTAGGACCGAAGAAGAGCATAATAAAGCATTGGAAACTGTTCTAGCCAAACTAAATTCTTACGGTATCAAACTGAATAGTGGGAAATGCAAGTCCAATCAAACTTCAATGAAATTTTTAGGACATGTCGTTAGTGAAGAGGGCCTAAGAGTTGATGACAAATACACTGCAATTACAGGTGCTAGTGTCCCTAAGGATGAAAAATCACTACGGTCATTTTTGGGTTTGGCCGGATACTTTTCTAAGTACATACCTAATTTTGCTCAAAGGGTAGAACCACTTAGGCAAATTTTGCGCAAAGGGAATACATTCATACATATGGTCAAAAGAATGTCAAGACAGTTTTGATGATGTGAAATTTCATATTGGTAAAGATCCAGTACTTGCTATACATCCTGGACTGGATTGTATAGTAAGGACAGATGCGTCACAAGACGGATTAGGTGCCTGTCTTAACCAAGTCAAAAATGGGTTAGAAGTGACCGTTTTTTGTGCGTCCCGCACTTTATCTCATGCAGAAAGAAAATATTCTGTAGGGGAAAAGGAGGCCCTTGCTTGCTTGTGGGCCTGTGAAAAATGGCATGTTTTTTTGTGGGGCAGGAAATTCAAATTTTGTACTGATCACCAAGCATTGATTACATTACTTACCAAGGGTACAGATCGTCAATCAATGAGGATTGCTAGGTGGGCTTGTAGATTGATGAAATATGATTATGAAATGGTGTTTACAAAAGGTTGTGACAATATTGTAGCTGATTCATTATCGAGATTACCACTGGTTTCATCAGATTCAAATTTTAAGGATGATGATCAGGAGGTAATTTGCCAGGTTTTGTGGGAACGTATGTACAAATTGATTTCTTTAGACGAGTTTAAAGAATTTTGCAGAAATGACGATTGTTTTCGTATTTTGAAGAGTTACATTTGTGATGGTTGGCCAAAATTTAAAGATGTTAAAGATTGTGCTAAGCCACTTTATTTTGCTAAAGATGAATATTGCATAGTTGGTGATATTGTTATGAGGTGTGATAGGATTTTAGTACCTCATGAACTTACTTCAAGGGTGTTGTCATTCGCTCATGAAGCACATCAGGGGATGACCCGAACCAAACAAAGGTTAAGGGAACTCTACTGGTGGCCCATGATGAATGTTCAAGTGGAAGATATGATTAAGGATTGTTTTGTTTTTCAACAGAATGACAAAACTGTAAAAACTGCTTATGCTCCTTTACAACCAGTGTTGTATCCAGAAAATCACTGGGACAAAATTGCAATGGATATTGTTGGTCCATTTGAAGCGGGTCCTACAGATTGCAGATTTGCGATCACAATTGTGGATTATTTCAGTAAATGGCCTGAAGTTTGTTTTACGTCCACGGTAACAACAACCAAACTTACGTCGTTTTTTAAGCAAATTTTCAGTCGAGAGGGTATTCCGAAAGAAGTCATTACAGACAATGGCCCTCAACTCAAGTCAAAAGAATTTGATGATTTTTTGTGTGAAAGGGGAATAGTGCACCGCTGTTCATCTTTGTACTATCCACAGGCAAATGGTGCAGTGGAAAGGTTCAATTCAGTTTTGAAAAGTAAAGTTCAAAATGCAATCAATTTGGGTAGACCATTGGAAGAAACAGTGTTACAATATCTTGGTGTATATAGGGCTACCGCACATGCAACTACAGGTGTGTCGCCATCTGTATTGGCACATGGTAGACATATGAGAACAAAACTCAATATTGTAGGATATGGGTTGCCTAAGGTCAATGTTGGTAAAGTTAGGTATAGAGTAAAACGCCAACAACAAAGGTACTTTCAAATGTCTGATGGAAGGAAATGGAATGTGAGTAAATTAGTTAAATGTAATCCACCGGAAACTGGTACTAAATTTTGTTTTGATGATACTTTGCCTGAAAGAACAGGTTATACAATTCCTAATTTGGAGTTCAGTCAAGAGTTGGGTCGAGGAAAAAGGCAAAAGAAACGTCCTCAATGGCACAAGGATTACGTAATGTATTGATTTTATTTTAAGCAAGAGGAAAATGTGACATCTAATTATTATTTGTTTAACTATACTTCTACTCCCTACATCTGTTTCCGTTGGCATTTATGCAAATGTGTTTTATTGTTATTGATTACGTAACTGTTTGGTATTTAACATGTATATAAAGTCTGCACGTGGAATTATACAAGGAGTTGGATTTACGTTACTGCTGTGTTCGGTCTACTTGTCTCGTACTTAATTATTCCCCTGACTATACGACAGACAGCCATAGTCAGCTGGACAGATCTGGCATTTTTCAAGGAACGTTAGTAAGCAATAGAAACTCACCTTTTTATTTTCCACTCACAGCATTTGCTTAATGATAAGTATTGTGTACAAGAATCCCTAACTATATTCTTGTACCGTTATTTAAGAGACTGGAAACTATTATAATACTCACTGATCTTAAAAAACTACTATACCATCTATTCACAGCCTTCCACCAAATACTTCCTATCTATGCCAAATCTAATTACAGGGAAAAAACATCAAATACATGCAGGCCTACCAAGCTGATATTGATAGAACTCAGACCAAACCACCTAGGCCTAATCTTTAATACTTTCAACAATGCATTCCATACCTACCACCTTTTACTCTTTCAACAGCCTAGATATGCCTTACTCGGTTCCTCCCCTAAAAACAATACTTTCCTCCCTAAATCAGTAACTAGAGTTTCTTTCATTACAAAAAAAAAATTCTTCCCACATTGCCTCCAAGTCCCTTGAAAATATGTTACCTTCTTTCACTAAAATCTCCTAAATCACATAAATATTTACTTCAGTTCCCTCACTACCTAATTTAACTCTTTCCACATAGCCTAGCCAATATTCCCTTTTCTCTTTCGGCTCCTGAGAAATTTTAGTTTCCTCCCCTGAAAATTTTTATTTTCCTCCCCTAAAACTTACGATTCAGGGCGGAAAGTAACGTTTTTTAGGGGAGGAAACTGACACAGAAGCAGGTTAGGAAATTAATGGAAGGGTTAGTGCCATCAGTGATGGGGTCATTACTGTACCTGCAGAATAACTATTGAATTCAGCCCACTGCTACTACAACTTCATTGTCTTATTTCATGGTACTGGGGATTGTGGGGATATCATCACTGCACTATCAGTATCACTGTATCAGAGTCACTAACCGTTTGTAACATGGTAGTCTGCGCGAAATTTGTGCATGACGATACTACTATAGTCAGTATTGCTAATTTCGGAACACTGCCAATTTCGGACACCCCTAAGAAATGCACGATTTCACCATGACAACCTACAGGAAGAGCCAAATTTCACCAAAAAGTACGAAATGACCCGTGTGCAAGTAAATACTTACATATTTGTCAATAAAATGACGGACATCTATGAAGTCTGTATATAATTACTGAAAGAGCAACTGCACCACCAATTTTATCACCAGCGCCACACTGTGGGACTGTGTGTCCGAAATTGGCAATACTCGAGCAAAGAAATACCAGTTCCACAATCACAAGAATCTTTGTGGAATACAACGTGAAAACAGTTTGCAGGAAAGAAAGTTTGGCCGTGTATCGTACTATAACATACTTCTCCCACCATATCAAGTATATTTTCAGGTGATTTATACCAAATAGATATAGTTTTGGGGTGTTTTAAGGCTTAGGTGTGGGAATACGAAGTGCCCATGCTACTACTGGCCTACTGAGTACTATTAGCACTAGTAGCATGGACACTTCCAATTCCGGACACCTAAGCCTTAAAACACCCCAAAACTATATCTTCTGGTATAAATCACCTGAAAATATACTTGATATGGTGGGAGAAGTGTGTTATATTACGATACACGGCCAAACTTTCCATCCTGCAAACTGTTTTCACGTTGTATTCCAAGAAGATTCTTGTGATTGTGGAACTGAGTATTGCCAATTTCGGACACACAGTCCCACAGTGTGGCGCTAGTGATAAAATTGGTGGCGCAGTTGCTCTTTCAGTAATTATAACAGACTTCATAGATCTCCGTCATTTTATTGACAAATATGTAAGTATTTACTTGCACACGGGTCATTTCGTACTTTTTGGGGAAATTTGGCTCTTCCTGTAGGTTGTCATGGTGAAATCGTGCATTTCTTAGGGGTGTCCGAAATTGGCAGTGTTCCGAAATTAGCAATACTGACTATAGTAGTACTAAGTTAGTGCGTACGGGATTCAGGGCTTGGGCTACATCGCGTGCTATATCATTACATTGTAATTTTGGCGGCTGAGCTTGGCCTCACACAATGGTTTTCAAATTGCGATTTCCGGATAGAATCTATATTTATCTGCCATATTAAAAATGAATGACCAATTTACAGTAGACAACTGAATGGCAATTCTTAGTTTAGCGTGCAAAATGTGTACATCCTGCGGGTGAAAGTATAGCCTAGGCTCTAAAAATGTCATCGCAGTTTCTCTATGCTTGCGAGTATGAGACTAAAATCAATTCTGAAATCACACCAAGAAAAGATTCCCTGATTAGTCTGTTACCTACTTGACTGAGATACAGTACCTCTTTTTGTCAACTTCGGTAGGAATAACATCTTGAAACGGCCAGTCACAGTTCACGAATAACCACACCCATCCTTGCGTTAGCTAAGTTGACGACCATGTTTCGATTTGAAGTTAGCATACTTGTTGGAAGCGATAGCTTTCCATAAAGGTACCACACCACAATTATCGCATACGCTCAACGAGTTCAATAAATCTGGAGGATTCATGTCAATTTGGCGCGCGCGTACCATGCATGGAGGGTCATGTGATGTGTTCCAGGATGGTACCAAACTGATATTTCTGTTGCAGTTCGAGAATAGTGTTAGTGACTTCGTGAAAGATTTGCACCAAGACGGATCGGACATGGGAACTAACGGCGTAAGAAGGTACTGGTACTTTAGGCCTACGAAATAGTGCTAATATGCTAACGTTAGACATGCTGGCACAGAATAAGTACAGATACATTGGGCTTGCTGTGGGGAAATGTTTAGTTCAGTGCAACCACGGATTTCTCCATGGAACAGAGCCTAATGCTGCTCGACGGGAATATAGCTATCACCTTAGGCTACAGGCACGGTTATTGCTAGGTAACGGGTGTCGTCTGCTGCTCTAAGCACGCATACACATTTACGTACTAGTTGGGTGAAATCATCATGCGTAATGGGGAGAGTAATATATTAGTACCACCCTGGAACACATCACATGACCCTCCATGCATGGTACGCGCGTACGCGCGTATTTACTGTGTGATAGTTCCTCCAGATTTATTACACTCGTTGCATACGCTAATCACTATACATGTATAGTGTTTATCTGCTCGAAAATGTAACCTTAGTCAGAAAACAAGAGCTACAATGACCTAAGGTGATGCTTGTTTTAGCATATTTTCAGTTGTCATCATTGTTTTTCTGCCTTTATGTGAAACAGCATAAGTTATTCATCAAAGCTCTGCAAGAGTTCGCTTTCGGGAACACAATACAAGAGGAGAAATGAGTTTTGTCTTCTCTTATCGTACTATATCTCTTCCTCCCCCCTCCAATCCCTCCCTTCCCCCCCCCCTATGGTTGTTACCATCATATATTTATTTTCATCTTGTCCTTTCGGAAAGAAGTACTTTCTCTCGTCGGTGAGTACTTTGATCAAAGTAAAATTGTTATATCCTAATATTAAATAAACCACCAAAGCAGGTGTCCATTTGTTAACTGAAATAAGTTGCCAGTGGGTTTACATAATCTATCCCTAGACCATCCAATTATACGTAACATTACAACCTATTAACCATAACTCAAATTGACCTGTCACTGATTCTCTGTTTAAGTGCCCAGAATTGAAATATATCAGGACTTCTACTTTGCTCAGTCTAGAAAGCTGCTGTGTGTATTTTCTTACGTATTATCATTAAAAAAATCCACAAAAAGAAGTAATGAAATGGTTATAAGAGTAGTAACTCAACAAAGTATTTTGTTTAGCTAGATTCGAACTTTAAGTTTGGGAGTCAGGACCGAATAATAAATGTACCCAATTATTCAAGTAATTCAACCTCTAGCGAGAAAAAAAACCTATGAATGTTCACGTCGTTATACAGTCATCCATGATAATGTACATTTGGCTGGACCATTCTCGGAGAGGGGCATTCCAGGATTCCCGAACATTCCAGAACGACTAACTTAATTGACAGCGCACATGATTAATATCTGCAGGCATTGATGCCGTTGCATGTTCAATGGCTGCATGAGTAAGAAATATAGGTATTGCACCAGAATTATAGTGATGCACTTCCGCCTAAGAGGTTACTCAGTGTCGGAAAATAGCCCTAAAGTGACCTACTGTATTGATTTTTTTTGACATTTTTTGAGTCATCACCAATATGTTTTATGCTTGGATGTTGACACTGGTCTAAAAATCTGGATTGAAGGTTTTAGAAAATCTTGGGCGAAACAAGAATATTCCGTAGCGACAGGTTTGATGGGAAGCACTATGATAAACTTTGAGCTCTTCTAGCTCAAAATCTAAACTGTCATGGTGGCAAATGGTTAATTTTTTTTTATGATAGGCCAAGCCATTAACTATCATATGCTGGGTAGGACATGTCAGTTGAAAACTTATATCTATGCTCTAGCGGCCTTGGACAGTGATGAGTTCAGTCGTTAAGTCAAGTTTGGGAGCAATTAATTGTAGTGCAATACCTGTAATACT
This sequence comes from Apostichopus parvimensis, assembly GCA_000934455.1. Lineage (NCBI taxonomy): Eukaryota > Metazoa > Echinodermata > Holothuroidea > Aspidochirotida > Stichopodidae > Apostichopus > Apostichopus parvimensis. The sequence goes on along the minus strand of KN883565.1, from coordinate 45,208 downwards.
GTAATACACAAAAAATCATTTTAAGATACCATACTATTTTTAATGGATTTTAGTTTGAATGATGTTGATAATCGCAAATGTGAGGCGTTCTATTATGAATTTTTGCCGTCATCCTCTCTAATATTCTGATGATTAAGTGAAATCGGCGATACATAAATGTAATGATGGCAATGAAATGATAACTTTGAAATAAAGTAATTCATTTTGATAAATAAAGGATGACATATAAAGAAGTAAACGAAATGATTTTCTATTAGTAGTAGTTCATGTGGCATTTTGTGATCCCTTATAAGAAAACTTTTAAAATCTGACAAAATTCACACAAGTGTCTATGACGCGGAAGGCTCTGTAGTAGTATTGGTCAGGTTTATCCTTGAATTGATCTCGTCCAATTTATCTAAATTTGGATCAATGAGACCAATCTATCATGACTACCACGTACATGACTGGTGAACTTTCACATCCTCCTTATTTCCTCACTAAATCATTTGCACCCATGCTGAAGGCCTTGCTTTTAAGCCCTTCTTTGTGAGATTACGGGATGGTACTCCCGATAGCATGGATTAGCGTGGGTGAGCAGATAGGGAATACTGATCTTGCATTGCGGTTTAGTAACGGTTAGGCTAAGAAGCCTTCAAATCAGTTTTGATAATCCCAAGAAATGATTAAACAGGTCAAGATGATTATCTTTATTTATTCTCCCTTAGTTCTTGTATAAGTGATTGAAAAACAAAATTTGAGTTCTCTCAGGTAACTTACATGTAAAAAAATATTATTATAAGACATACTGGTAAACATCACCACTTTAAAAATATTACTATCGCTGTAATTAATTAAATGCTTCAAAGAACCAACCACAAATGAAGTCAAGATGTTCCAGTAAGCTCGGTCTAAAGTACACGCATGTTTCCTGACTTTAAAAGCATTTGCCTACAGTCTAACTGTTCTGAAAGACTTAAATGTAGGTATAACAAAATACAAATTCCCAGCCTGTTCTTTAACTCCAAAGTTAAAAACTGGAGTTAATACCTTCCAAGGATGCAGCAAACTAAGTTAGCTTTTAGGGACGTTTGTAAATGTATTGCAAGCCATAATATAACATTGTCTTAAAGAGAATGTCAAAAGTGTATATTAAACATAGTATATACAAGAGAGATCTCATGAAGTGTTAATATACAATATATAACTGCATTGGCAATTATAGTAAATTGCCTAAGATATCAAACATATCAAAACTGATTACAAATAAAGACAAAATAAACGTAAACCAACGCATTTTTTCTAAAGGGTAGGGATTGAGATGTGAACTAGAAAGCCATTGTTAAACAAAATGATGACTTTTGTTGTCACAGCAAAATAAGTTGGCACAAAAGGCCTGCCATATTTAGTAGATAATATGCCATCAGTTCATGGACCAAATTAATATCCTAAAAGTTGAAAAGGCTTCATATGGCCTACTATACTAACAGAAACAAACATAATTGTAAAACATGTTAACAAATTGAGGTCTAACATTTTGTGTTATGTGTGTGAGTGTTATTTCTGATGTAATATTGTAGTTTTCTTGGGGGATTATTTGAATTAGACAATGCAAATATAAAGTGAGTTTGGTACATTTATGCTTAAACAGTATAACAATGTAAACAGTAAACAGTATAAATGCAAGGTGATACTTATTGGTAGTAGTAACCAAAAGTATACCTACAATCTTAATGGTGTTGAGTTACAGAAGGTCTTTGTTGAAAGAGACCTAGGTATCTACATTGACTCATCTCTGCAACCTTCTAAACATTGTCTTGAAGCTGCTAAAGAAGGAAATAAGGTTTTAGATATGATCAAGAGGAACTTCAGTTTTCTGAAAGAGATAGTAGTTAGGCTTTATAAGCAGTTGGTTAGGCCTCATCTGGAGTATGCTGTGTAGGCTTGGAACCTATATTTTACTAAGGATAACGAAGTACTTGGAAAGGTCCAGAGGAGGGCTACTAGGATGATTAGTTCCTTAAAGAGTGTTCCTTATTATAGGCGGTTACAACTGTTGAATCTCACCACACTGGAGCTTAGGAGGTTACGTGGTGACTTGATTCAGGTTTTCAAGATTGCGTATGGTTTTGACAATTTATCCTTCACCGACTATTTCATGGCTGCCAATAGTAGTTGCACCAGAGGTCATTGTCTTAAACTCCAAAAGTCACAGAGTAGGATTAATATTCGGCATAATCTTTTTTCTAATAGGGTTGTGAATGAGTGGAACGGTTTGCCTGAGAAAGTTGTACTTGCAAGTACTGTGAATGGGTTTAAGAATGCTTTGGACAGCACTTTAAGCATTGTAAGCGGGTCTGAGTGTATGTGTCTTCCTTTATTTTTCCCTATAGGGTCCTTGATGGGGACCTGGGCGTCCCTCCTGTTCCTTGTTTGCTACTAAACTAAAGTAAACTAAACTTCTACCTTCCAACTTCCAAAATTCATAAGAATAATATTAGAAGTCGAATTGTATCAGCCATAATTGTGCTCGGCTGCTTCATTCTCTGTTTGAGACTTGTTAAATTTGTTAAATTTAAATTGTTTACTGAACACTTTTACAATTAACACAGTGTTTGATCTCTTTACCATTTCTAAGTAGTTGATAATGGATTATTCTCTTCTTGATCATTTTTCCCTATAATAAGACCTCGAATAAGCTATGTTGTAATCAAATCTCCACCACATCAATAAAGTTGTTGGTAATGACGTAATAGTGTAATTTTATGTACCACAAACGTTTTCTTTACACCTTCTTTACTTAAGTTACGTATGTAAAGAGCGTAATTTCGTATGTAAAGAGTGTAAGTTACGTATATAAAGAGTGTAAGTTACGTATATAAAGAGTGTAAGTTACGTATGTAAAGAGTGTAAGTTACATATAAAGAGTGGAACTGAAAATTTCAAAGTAATGTCAATTCAGTGCATAAGTATTAATTTAAAACAAAATTTTGAACTGCAAAATTGTAAGCAATGGTTTTATACAATGAAAATGGGCATGATTCCTGCATGGCCACACGATATGCAAGGTATCCATTTGAAAATGCGCCCTTTAATACCACTGCCATAACCGTTTAACTGCCTCAAGCATTTTAATGGGCTCTCGCAGTAGATCGCAGGAAATTTGAGCTGTGCAAGGAACTTTCCCACGCTGGTTTCCATTGCTAGGATTGGCGAATAGATTATGTAAAACACAGACTAACGTTCCAGACTAATAACCCTCAAAGGTGAAGAAGTGGGCAGTGACGAAAAATGAACTGCATTCTTACTAACTTTGGTTTTTCAATGCATAGCTTCTGACTAGCGACCAAAGAAGAAATGTCAATATAGGAATCATTAACAAATTGAGGCAGGGGACCTCAGTTTCTATATCGCATTCATTGTGATGCTGAGGTGACTGGTTAAAATCCCGTTCCATAGAAACTGTTGTTTGCTCTTTTCCATCAATATGAGCATGTGTGATGGTTTCGCTACTCAATGTACTTGAACATTATACCTACTTAATCCAATCCAAGATTGTTGCACTTATTTTGTCATTTACTTCAATCGTTCATTCAGTACCAATGTTATAAGATCGTCGTTAATTCCTGTACTGATTTATACTGATGTGGCTGATTTATACTGATGTGGCAGTTACGTGGCTGATTTATACTGCTGCAGCAGTTAGAAGTGGCGTCAGTGTATCATCATCTGGTACCTTCAGTTTCCTTTCTCTAGCCTTTTGACAGTCTGTACCCCTGCAGCAAAATAAATTGCAACAGTTGCAACGAAGTATGAACATAGATCTACGTTACAAGGCAAATAAAGTTTAACATTTTTTTACCCAATTCTATTCAAGAAAATATAGTTTTGACTTTGCTGGTTTGAACAGGCTGCAGTGACTTCATCTATAATTCATTCTTAAAAAGATATTGTTATGTAATATATATATATCAATTACGTATGGCCGTCACTGCATCCTATTTGATATACACAACCTACATACAAGTGTGTATCCTTTGTTTATCTGAAACCCATAAGTAGTATATATCAAATACTGCCATAAGGATTCATCCTTGGGCACATCTATTTAATTGACCAGTCACCTGTATGATTGTAAACACAAGTGCTCTAGTGGCCAGTACTACTGTCCGGTATGTGATGACAAGTTTGGCTTGACCACTGAAATAATGCACTGTGTGTTTAAACGTGAATTTGTGCAGAAGAGCGTTCAGTATGGCTAGCATTACCAACTCCGGTAGATATTCAATCTCCCCTGTTTTTGCCAAAAACAGGGGGTTTGGGTGGTATTTGCTATAGGCAGGGATGTTCGTAATGATGGGAGTTTGTGTATGTTAACTCACTAAATCACAAATCGTACGAAAAAATACATATAAAAATTACTTACTGCCATACTTCCCGGAATTCCCTAACCTGTACGAAAAAGGTAAATCATAAATGATAGCTATAATTTTATTATATGACAAAATAATTCAATTTTCAAATGTATCCAGCTGTTAGGGATTTGTGAAATCGCTTTGTCTATCAAATGAGATTAGAAAACATGGAGCAATCAACTTAATGTTACCCTTAATATTACATTTTCATAGTAATAGGATATAATAGAGAAACATTAAGAAGCTATTTGTTTGTTATGTCTTTGTATTTATGTAATCTATTCTTTTGTGTTCAAGGTGCACACAGCAACCACCTTTTTTTAAATTGTTCCTTTCAAACATTATATTTCTATACATGCCAAAAAATGTTCCGATTATTTTGTAGGTTAAAGATAAATCTCCTCCATTACATTGTTCATCGAGATTAAACCAATGATTGTGTGTATTTTAATACATTATACTTCACTACCTACCTCCTTGCTGTAAACTGCATCTGTCACATCGAGCGTACAATCATCATACTATAAGTTAGATACAATAGGAAGGTTTATGAGCTTTAACAATATGACGTCACAAAATCACTCCAACAGTGATGAGGCCAATCAAGAATTAATTTCTTTTCAATTCAAACGAAGAAGGAAATATGCTACAAAGAAATTGCTATTTGGGATGAATATCAGAGATGCTTGGGATCAAAGTAATATCAATATTATCTGTCATGTGACACTTTGACGACATTAATAATCAAACTGCAATAAGGAGCATGTATCTGGTAATTTACAGGAACAAAGGCGACAAGAATGAATGATCTATCAACTGTTCTTTGTTGCCTCTTAATCTTTTTGATATTTATGTAACGGTATCATAGACTGACGCTGATCAAAAGTTAATGCAAAGACTATACGATACTGGACACACACGCAGCAGCAGTTGTAACTGACAGTGTGAAGCAATTGATTCTGGATTCGAAAACTCAACTGTAATACAGCACATCATTGCATGAGGTTATCATCTACTACTTTTAGGCAAGATGCACGACGGTACTGCAACCAATGTTAATTAAATGTACTTGAGTGACCACAAAAAAAACCTGAAAACTAACCAGTTAAACATTTTTCCATATACACCCCTGAACTGTTAATTGAAATACAATCAATCGATACGAACACTGGTAAAAATGAGGTTACACAGACATGATGTTATTCTGTTTAATTTCTTTGTTACTTGATTCATTCATGTGAGTCCACCTCAACAATCTGAGCAAAACATATTGATTCATCTTACCTGTCAAACTGTTCCTTTCTTTTATTGATTCATTTTGAAAATTACTAAACAGTTGTGGGGAGTTCCGATTCTTCGAATACATTAATACTTCTTTCCAGATAATTATATAACCAGTTGTCAAGCAATAGGTTAGTGGAACATGTTTTAATAAGTTCATAATACTCACCATCCATTGACCAGATTCAAGGTTGAGGTCATAAATTTTGCCACTATCGTACGGTAACCAAGTGACTAAAATGAAAGAGGTTACAATGCCATGATTAACAAAATAAAATAAAAACAACATCATTATTTCACTCCCAGACACCCCAATGACCTACACTACAGTCACATAAGCCTTGAGCAATGTGTTGTGAAGAGACTGTACAAGAATCTGCTACCCCCAGCTATTTTACATAATTACATTAACATGTAGAACATGTGCAAAACAAGGCAGAAGGGCAAGTTTTGACAACATTCTCTGTTCTGTTATCGAGTCAAAATGTAACTTTCATTTATGCGGAAAGCTTTGAAACTGGATAAACCAGTTTGTGTAGCATTGTTTCTTTAAAACATTTAACCTGACATTCTTTAGGACAGCATAACATTGGATTATAGTTAGATGAAGGTCTCCCCTTCACTGCCATGTATCATGCAAAAGGCCAATGTTTGATGCACAGCATATGTAACATACTGGATGTATTACATGTAAACTCTGATCTGGAGATATTCCCAGTCTTAAATTACCCTCACTGCATATTGTTATTGTAACTGTAGAACTTCCTGAGTGTAACTAATACTAATTCAGTCTGGTTTTTAATTCCTCACTATATCTCTGTGGTGGTATATTTATATTTAGATACCTAGTGTAAGTATAATTGTCTAGCAGTGACAGACACTCTGAATACAGAAGTCAAAGCAACAACATCCCAGCCAGCTGTACCAATCTCTTGAGTCTTGTATCAAGCTTATTACTGCATAGCTATGTAGCATGTATTAGAAAAAATGCATCTACTGAATATAAGAATACACACTTTAACCTTCCCAACCATACCATGAATGACATGTCCCTACAGGGGATAGCCGCCCTGACCTAGTACGAATCAGCAGAGAGAGACTGGATGCAAAGCCTTCACACCATTCAACCTGATGGGTTCAACATTCAGGAAGGACATGACCAACCTTTCATCTGCCCCCATTCATATCCCCTTGTCCCCCCCTGTCACTCCTCTTCCCGTAGCTCTCTTCCACCCCCTTTTTTTTCTCCACACATTTCTGTCTTTGTCCTCCAGTTTACTCCCTACCCTGTTCCCTTAATCCTCTCTTTGGATCTCCTACCTCTCCTCTTCCCCCCGTTGGTTTCTTTCTTCTCTCCATCCCTTGTCTATTAATCCTCTTACATCTATCTCTTTGTGTTCACCCTGCTCAATAACCTGTTTGTATTCTGTGTGTGTTTTTGTCCCTTCTGTTACTGGTACTTTTCATTTAGCCTCTGAAGAAGTTCCTGCAACTGTAGGATTGAAACGTCAGGCCAAATTATTTTTACACATTCTCTTACACAGGCTCCTTAGTGGATAAGCAGCATGCTAACAGTTTTATTTCATTTTGAATATAAGACTAGTTAGAAGGCTTGAGGTCTCCATCATATCAGAATCGTCTATAAATATACATCCATTTGCTTGACGTTTTACATATTTAATTTATTATTTTAATGATAACTTCAGGCAACCAATGATCAGTAATACAATAAACGTTATTAACTACAATGATTGGATGCTGTAATAATAGTAATCAGTATCAGATCATAACGTTAATGTACAAACTGTTGATATTGATCAACTGACAGAGGTTAATCTGAGCATTCACATAATGTACCTTTCACTTTCCTTGACTTCAATATTGAAGGAATATCCTCAGCAGCAATAGATTGAGGCAACAGACAAAATAAGAACCTGTGAAATAAAG
>KN883565.1:13763-24050 GCA_000934455.1 Apostichopus parvimensis | reverse complement strand
GATGACGAGGGTGCATGGGTGACAATGAATACTCCTTCATGTTCTACTGTTACGTTTCCAACAAACAGCGATCCATTTAACCATACATCGTAATCTCCAGATCTAAATCCAGGGCCATCTTTTACATCTCTTATATAGGTTATGATCTTAGAGGTTTCCTCTACTGTTGAATTGAACCACTGAACTCCGAGAAAGCCCTCTTCGAACGAACACTGGATAATTCCTGGCTGATAAAGCTCGAGATACTGTTTGTTTTCACAAACTTCGCCGACAACAGATGAGGCTGGACAGAGAGTAAGCAAGCAAACCGGAATGTTTTATATCTATATTCTCTGTATAATCAAGTAGTGATTGCTTCTTATAAGTTCAGATATATAGAAAACTGCCATGGTAGTCATTTTCTTTCAGGTGCAATATGCACTGTTCACTAAAAAAGAGTTAAGCATGACTTACATTCAACATGTCCAGATGATACACTTTCTAATTTCCATTTAAGATGGACCATGGTTAGCTACTTACCACAGACTACCTGGACCACTAGGAAGAAGGTCAAATGTACAGTGAACTTTCCCATTGTGAAGAATCCTGTGTTAATCAACTGCAGCAAAAGGAGAAACAATCATCAGATAATCTTAGTTATCTTAGTGTTATTTTAGTGCTGTATTAACATGAATGATCTTAGTTGCTGTACTAACATGAATAATGATCTTGGTGCTGTATTAACATGAATGGTCTTAGTTGCTGTATTAACATGAAATAATGATCTTAGTTGCTGTAATACCATGAATGGTCTTTGCTGTATTAACATGAATGATCTTTGTTGCTGTATTCACATGATCTCAGTTGCTTTATTAGCATGAATAATGATCTTAGTTGCTGTATTAACATGACATGTCAACAACTATTTTATTTACTTAACCATGGCTGCAACATGATGGGAGAATCTCTCCATAAATAGTTACCAAATTGTCGTAGTAAATAAAGTATATGAAAGGCAAATGAAAGGAAATAACCAAATTGTCAAATGGCTAATGAGTAATGATAAATGTCAAATGATATGCGCCGTTATCAAAAGTATAGCTCTGGGTGTGTTAGGGAGCAGTGCAGTACTCATTGACTACTGTAGTATGTACAGTTATACAATAAAGTAATACCTCTGGGTGCGCAAGGGAGCAGTGCAGTACTCATTGACTACTGTAGTGTCTACAGTTATACAGTAAAGTAATACCACTGGGTGTGTAAGGGAGCAGTGTAGTACTCAATGACTATTGTAGTGTCTACAGTTATACAGTACAGTAATACCTCTGGGTGTGTTAGGGAGCAGTGCAGTACTCAAAGACTACTGTAGTATCTACAGTTATACAGGAAAGTAATACCTCTGGGTGCGCATGGGAGCAGTGCAGTACTCAATGACTACTGCAGTGTCTACAGTTATACAGTAAAGTAATACCACTGGGTGTGTAAGGGAGCAGTGCAGTACTCAATGACTACTGTAGTGTCTAGAGTTATACAGTAAAGTAATACCTCTGGGTGTGTTAGGGAGCAGTGCAGTACTCAATGACTATTGTAATGTCTACAGTTATACAGTAAAGTAATACCACTGGGTGTGTAAGGGAGCAGTGCAGTACTCAATGACTACTGTAGTGTCTACAGTTATACAGTAAAGTAATACCACTGGGTGTGAAAGGGGCAGTGCAGTACTCATTGACTACTGTAGTGTCTACAGTTAAATACAGTAAAGTAATCTCTGGATGTGTACAGAAGCAGTGCAGTACTCAATGACTACTTTAGTATCTACAGTTATACAGGAAAGTAATACCTCTGGGTGTGCAAGGGAGCAGTGCAGTACTCATTGACTACTGTAGTGTCTACAGTTATACAGTAAAGTAATCTCTGGATGTGTACAGAAGCAGTGCAGTACTCAATGACTACTGTAGTATCTACAATTATACAATAAAGTAGTAGCTCTGGGTGTGTTAGGGGGTAGTGCAGTACTACTCAATGACTACTGTAGTAACTACAGTTATAAAGTAAAGTAATACCTCTGGGTGTGCAATATTAATACAACATGAATACAATTAAAGAATGAATACCAGCAATACTGTACAAAATGTATAATGAACATAATGAAATAATCTGCACTTGGAAATAACACAATACGTTTAATAGGGTTTAATAGGCGAGGACTTTAACCACCACAATAATAGCCAGGGCAACCCATGCCAGCTGCAACCATTACAGGAGTTTCCACCTAACTGTTCCTAGACAGTAGGAATTTTCACAACCTGAACCCACAAACTCTCAAGAGTCTTGTCGCTCTATAGCTGTCCACAATGCCTGGCTAAGATTCAAGGACAATCTCTGAGACATAACTTTTAACAACAGTAACAAATGATGTTCAAAATACAAAATCAGTATACTCTTTAAACTGCGAGAAGTACAAAACTCGACAGGTACAATAATCAACTGGTACTGTAAGTTGTAACCTTACACTTAACAGTAACACTACAGTATAATAGTACACAATAGCACCCACGTGCTTAACAATAAACAAGACACGCTATGAACCCGTAGGACCAAGGTCCAAAAACACAACCTAACATATGTACTTTGTAAAGTAAAGCACAGCCTAGCCAAAGGGCAACACTTAAAACTACAATTCAATTAACTAAAAGTAGGGTACGTACAGCATTTATAAACAATACTGAACACTTAATCTCTTACTAAACTGAGGTAAGCTCGCTCGCGGAAAAGAAGACTTCTCTATGCTCGCGGCCCGTAAGATCGCGGACATCGAGAACGGTATGTGCTGGTACATAATGCCTCTGGACCATGGCCCATCCAGAACCGCCATCTTGGAAACCAGTGGCTTCTTGTCTGAAGCCGAAAACCAGCCAAAACCCGAGGCATCCTGCCTTTTAGAAGGGGGACATCTCCTCACTGACCATCTCTGGGCAATTTATGACCCAAGAGCAATAAATTAACAGAAATACTGAAGGGGTTTACGAGGCGAACCCCGGAGCTCTGCAGAGACGCTGCTAGCCATAATTGCAGCGTGTACAGAACTCACAAACACACGTGCAAAGGCTATGTGCACAACTAACGCTATGATGCCTATTACGTAACACATAAATATTCATAGGGTGCAAACCACAAAATTTGACTTCACTATGTACACTATGGTCACAAAGTGAGCTATTTACTCACACAAAAGTTATTATTAATGTTTCTTAAACATCAGCAGCTACCAGTGATTAGCAGATAGGACTATAAGCTTGGCCCTATACAGATGTGTTGGGGTCCTATGGTCACAAAGTGAGTTATTTTCAATGTTTCTTAAGGCTCAGCAGCTACCAGCGATTAGCAGTTAGGACTAAAATCTTGGCCGTACATCTAGATGTTTTGGGATCCTATTGTCACAAAGTGAGCTATTTACTCATACTAAAGTTATTTTTAATGTTTCTTAAGGCTCAGCAGCTAGCAGCAATTAGCAGTTAGGATATAAGCTTAGCCCTGTGTATTTGTGTTGGGGTCGTATTGTCACAAATTCAGCTATTTACTCACACTAAAGTTTTTTCAATGTTTCTTAAGGATCAGCGGCTACCAGAGATTAGCAGTTGGGACTATAAGCTTGGGCCTATATAGATGTGTTGGGGTCCTATTGTCACAAAGTGAGCTATTTACTCACACTAAAGTTTTTTCAATGTTTCTTAAGGATCAGCAGCTACCAGCAATTAGGACTATAGGCTTGGCCCTGTGTAGATGTGTTGGGGTCCTATTGTCACAAAGTGAGCTAAGTTTGTATTTACTCACACTAAAGTTATTTTGGATGTTTCTTAAGGCTCTGAAGCTACCAGCGAAAAAGCTTGGCCCTATGTAGATGTGTTGGGGTCCTATTGTCACAAAGTGAGCTATTTACTCATACCAAAGTTATTTTGAATGTTTCTTTAAGGCTCAGCAGCTACCAGCGATTAGCAGTTAGGACTATAGGCTTGGCCCTATGTAGATGTGTTAAGGTTGTATTGTCACAAGTTGAGCTATTTACTCACACTAGAGTTATTTTTAACGTTTCTTAAGGCTCAGCAGCTACCAGCGATTAGCAGTTAGGACTAAAAGCTTGGCCGTACATAGATGTTTTGGGTTCCTATTGTCACAAAGTGAGCTATTTACTCATGCTAAAGTTATTTTAAATGTTTCTTAAGGCTCAGCAGCTAGCAGCTATTAGCAGATAGGATAAGCTCAGCCCTGTGTAGATGTGTTGGGGTCCTATGGTCACAAATTCAGCTATTTACTCACACTAAAGTTTTTTGAATGTTTCTTATAAGGATAAGCAACTACCAGCAATTAGCAGTTAGGACTAAAAGCTTGGCGGTACATAGATGTTTTGGGGTCCTATTGTCACAAAGTGGGCTATTTACTCATACCAAAGTTATTTTGAATGTTTCTTAACGATAAGCAACTACCAGCAATTAGCAGTTAGGACTATAAGCTTGGCCCTATGTATCTATGTGTTGGGGTCCTATTGTCACAAAGTGAGCTATTTACTCATACCAAAGTTATTTTGAATGTTTCTTAAGGCTCAGCAGCTACCAGAGATTACTTTAGGACTATAAGCTCGGCCCTTTGTAGATGTGTTGGGGTCCTATGGTCACAAAGTGAGCTATTTACTCACACTAGAGTTATTTTGAATCAATGCTTCTTAAGGATCAGCAGCTACCAGCAATTAGCAGTTAGGACTATAAGCTTGGCCCTATGTAGATGTGTTGGGGTACTATTGTCACAAAGTGAGCTAAGTTTGTATTTACTCACACTAAAGTTATTTTGGATGTTTCTTAAGGCTCTGAAGCTACCAGCGAAAAAGCTTGGCCCTATGTAGATGTGTTGGGGTCCTATTGTCACTAAGTGAGCTATTTACTCATACCAAAGTTATTTTTAATGTTTCTTAAGGCTCAGCAGCTACCAGTGATTAGCAGTTAGGACTAAAAGCTTGGCCGTACATAGATGTTTTAGGGTCCTATTGTCACAAAGTGAGCTATTTACTCGTACCAAAGTTATTTTGAAAGTTTCTTAAGGATCAGCAGCTACCGGCGATTAGCAGTTAGGACTATAAGCTTGGCTCTACGTAGATGTGTTGTGGTCCTATTGTCACAAAGTGAGCTATTTACTCATACCAAAGTTATTTTGAATGTTTCTTAAGGCTCAGCAGCAACCAGCAATTAGCAGTTAGAACTATAAGCTTGGCTCTATGTAGATGTGTTGGGGTCCTATTGTCACAAAGTGAGCTATTTACTCACACAAAATTTATTTTGAATGTTTCTTAAGGCTCAGCAGCTGACAGCAATTAGCAGTTAGGACTATAAGCTTGGCCCTATGTAGATGTGTTGGGGTCCTATTGTCACAAAGTGGGCTATTTACTCATACCAAAGTTATTTTGAATGTTTCTTAAGGATAAGCAACTACCAGCAATTAGCAGTTAGGACTATAAGCTTGGCCCTATGTAGATGTGTTGGGGTCCTATTGTCACTAAGTGAGCTATTTACTCATACCAAAGTTATTTTGAATGTTTCTTAAGGCTCAGCAGCTACCAGCAATTAGCAGTTAGGACTATAAGCTTGGCCCTATGTAGATGTGTTGGGGTCCTATGGTCACAAAGTGACCTATTTACTCACACTAGAGTTATTTTGAATGTTTCTTAAGGCTCAGCAGCTACTGGCGATTAGCAGTTAGGACTATAAGCTTGGCCCTATGTTGATGTGTTGGGGTCCTATGGTCACAAAGTGAGCTATTTACTCACACTAAAGTTATTTTTAATGTTTTCTAAGGATCAGCAGCTACCAGCAACACTTATTTTAAGACAAAGTAATTGAACTTAGTCATAATTGGAGAATCGATTGCAATTTCTTTCTTCTTTTTTTCTTTAGAGCTGGAATATATTTGGTTTTGTTAAAAATTAAATTCTGTCTGCATTCATTTTTTCCGACTTAGTCTTAAAAAGAACCCATTGTCTAAGTCTAAAACAGTTTTTGCCTAGGTCTGGCCGTAAAGTTTAAACGAATTCCCTCTCAAACAAAACCATTTTTGGGGTATATTTGGGGGTGTCTGACGACAAAAGTAATTCGCAGGTATGGATGCAATATTGTCACGAAACTGATGAAAAACTTGAAAATGACAACTTATAGTAGCTACATTATGATGAAATGTTATAAAATTAAAAAGATATTTTATCTTTCTTACAATCTTTTAAAGGTTGCACTTCGGATATTTTGAAATATTCAGCGTGTACAATACGGTAAAAGTGCTGCATGTTTTGGTTTATAGGAAAATCCTGGCAAGTTTCCAAAAAAGTTTCTCATACAAAAATCTTGGCAAGTTTCCAGAAAAGTTTCTCTTGACACTAGATCAACACCCAAGTACTATGAATTGGTTGCGTCCTTATAACCCCTATAGTTATATGTAGCACAGGTGCATCCTCGACTAGACCACCACTGTCATGTGTACAAATAACAATCAGTACCGAGGTCAACTCGTGTAAGTTTGCTCTGCGGGTTTTCGTCGAGAGCGGCGATTCTTAAAACATTGCACAGGGAAGTTGTATAGAATATGTATGATAGAAGAAAAGAAATCGTTGGAACTGAAGTCAAATTCATACGAAAGAAGACACTTACACAGTCTGCATTTACCAATGTTATTTACAAGAAAAACTTAGAAATAAATGTGGAATACAATAAATCCCGTGATGCTGATCATAAAAATTCAGTACAACAGCGATCTTCCTGCTCTGGGCCGTGTGACACATACCTTGTAGTGTGCGAGGGTAGTCATTGACATTACCCTTGTGAGTAGGTTGTGTTGGGGTCATTTTGAATGTTTCTTAAGGCTCAGCAGCTACCAGCGATTAGCAGTAAGGACTATAAGCTTGGCCCTACATAGATGTGTTGGGGTCCTATGGTCACAAAGTGAGCTATTCGCTCATACTAAAGTTATTTTGAACATGTCTCAATTGATGCTATAAGACAACAGCTTGGCCCTATATATAGATGTGTGCCGTTTACACTTGTTTCAGGAAGCTTGCTAAGCAACGGTAATCAATGTACACGATGTTGTGTTGTATGGATAGCATTAAATCTGATATAATGTGGTTGTCCCAGCCTGGAAACTGTAATTCATTCCTGCCTGACCTAAACGGTAGCAATGATAAGCTCAGTAGCAGCACTAATATTACACTTGATGGTTTGATGACTCATGCTGGCATGATTAGCCTAATATAACCTACAGTGTAGTAGAGTAGCCTAGATATGCTATAAGCAAATCCCTTGATAGTGTTGTAAAGGCCTAGCATTTTGACCACTGATGCTAGCAGACATGCTACCATGTCAAGTGCGACATTTCCTGCAAGAAAGTAGAAAACTTTAAATCCTATATCCTGAAACAGGGTGTCAAAATTTGATCCAGTCTCCAGATGATAATTATCATGTTGAACATGTTGAATATTTAACATGTTGAACATCAGGTGTTCAATCTGTGCTGTTTTGGTCATTCTTCAATCAATTGTGAAGAAGGCTTCAATAGTCTTTCCAATAGGCTTCATAGAGGGCGCCCTCTCTTTTGATATCAGCAGCAAAGCAGCTGTTTTAATGCTTTTAATGCAGCTATAGGGTGGGAGGGGGGAGAGGGAAAGGCATGTATTATCCAAGCATGCCATACTTGGTAGCCTCTTCTATCCATTTAGACCACAGGTGAACAGTACAGTAGCATATATATAAGGCGAAGAAAAAGTTGCAGTTTCTCATCCCCTTCACAACTAAACATAGGCCTAACATCTAATACGGAGAGCAACTATAGACATGTATAACAAGGGAAGGACATGTGCAATCCTAACCTTGACAATGTTATGTGTAATGCATGTACAACTCTCATGTAGTGGTAAAGTGATAGGCATTATTAAACTGGTTTTGGCGGTTTATGACTAGGCCGAGGCCTATGTTAATACATGTAGTGTACATAAATTTGGTACACAGTAACGGTTACGGTAGTTGAATTAATTCAATATTGTTGTTTAAAATATTAAACGTTATCATGAAATGTTGTAGGGCAACCTGTTAACACCGTTTTCAAGAATATGATTGACACACACACAAGGTTAGTTTGGTAACCTATAGTCAGTATTGCGAAGTTCGGAACACTGCGAAGTTCGGACACCCCTAAGAAATACACCATTTCACCATAACAACCTACAGGAAGAGCCAAATTTCACCAAAAAGTACAAAGCTACAGTTATTTTCTCTCCAAAATGACCGTGTGCAAGTAAGTACTTAAATATTTGTCAATAAAATGACGGAGATATATGAAGTCTGTTATAATTACTGAAAAAGCAACTGCGCCACCAATTTTATCACCAGCGCCACACTGTGGGAACGAGTGTCCGAACTTCGCAATACTCTAGCAAAGAAATACCAGTTCCACAATCACGAAGAATCTTCTTGGAATACAACGTGAAAACAGTTTGCAGGAAAGAAAGTTTGGCCGTGTATCGTAATATAACACCCTTCTCCCACCATATGAAGTATATTTCAGGTGATTTATACCAGAAGATATAGTTTTGGGGTGTTTTAAGGCTTAGGTGTCCGAACTTCGAAGTGTCCATGCTACTACTAGTACTAGCCTGTAGCAGACATGATAGGCTAATCGTTAAATGTTCAAGACTAGAGATTCTTAAAGTTGATAAGCACTTACCTGTATTCAACTGATACTAGTTTCCAACTCGAATTATCAACATGTAAGTAACAGTGTTTTTAAGCATATAAGTAGAGAAACCGAACGTGGAATGGTCCTAGTGGTACCAGCGCGTAAAATAATGGCTGCACACAATGAACCGTATTTGCAAGCACAAAGCACCTACATTGAACAAGCATACAGTTAATGTGTGTTAGTCAAACCGGAAGGTAAAGTTCATGTAAAACATGGCCGCGTTCACGTTAGCCGTTTCATGAATACAACGGCAAAGGTTAAGGTCAATCGTAATGCACGCCGTTTGTACCGCAATTATGTTACTCTCGAGTAGAGGATCGATGATAGTTTAGTCCCGACAAAGCTGCAAAGTTTCATGCGGAAGCGTGGAATTCCAAAGATAAGAATAGAGAATATTTATAATGTTCTGTGACTTTTATTCCTTAACTACTCCAGTCCCAACTCCTTCACTCAATCTCTCAGGTCTCCATCAGTTTGCAGTCACTACTCTCAGCCACACCCTTCATTTCCCAACAGCCAGCACAACAACACACAAGGCCAATATTCCAAGTCAAAGTGAACAGTGAACTCCCTTCTTCTCACACAATATCATAAGTAGTCTGTACATATAGCATACACTGTAGAAACACACACACACATCTCTAACCCCTCTTGACCCCCATCTCCCCTTATCTCTCCTTCATCCTGCCTGACCTCCATAAGCACCAACTTTCGGACTTTCACTGGCTCACACCCAAGAATTCCATCTCCATAGCAACAATATTTACAAAGTATAGTTAAAGAGGTATATTATAGAAATAGAAAGTTGAGATATATAGATTGTTCATGGCTATAGAAATAGATAGTTGAGATATGTAGATTGTTCATGGATATATAGATATAGTCTTTAAGTTTGTTCCCGACAGTTACCGTTGCAGAAACTTATGTTGCTGTGGCAGAAACTCATGTTGACGTCGAGGAAACTTAGGTTGTCCAATTTCATTCCGTTGTCCAATTTCATTCCGTTGTCCTATTTCATCCCGTTGTCCAAATTCATTTCGTCGCGAGGTATTCCGTCGCGAGAAATCTCGTTGCATTATGCGAGAAGTGAACTGTGAAGGTGGGCCCTGACGCACTTCTACCAATCAAAAAAGTTTATATCTGGCATATAGAACGGCCTCATTGAAGGTAGCAGCCACTAACAGCAGACACTAACAGCAGCCGATAAGAGAACCAGAATGCAAAATGCATTGAGGTTTCGATGACTTCAATGCACTAGACTTCTGCTTGTTATAGCTCCATGGTATACCCAGAACTAGCTGTTACAATAACGCTATGGCATGATAACACAGGTAAGTCCACTCTACGTGGTTATACACACCTCCATCAAAAACAATAGGGTTCTTGTACTCAATGTTATGAATCCACACACCAAGTATTACAAAACCAAACCAAACCTTGATCTCTAATAACTTCGCACATTAACGTTGCAGAGGAGTCAACTTATGGACAATTTAGATTGGAATATGTTAACGAAACTTCAAAGAATCAACTTGAAAG
>KN883564.1:42911-57932 GCA_000934455.1 Apostichopus parvimensis | reverse complement strand
TACTGTATATAAGGAACCATGATAATAATAATATTTAGTTAAATTTCATCAACTCCATGTTTTAAAAGTATTCTATAATCATTGCAGTTTTGAACCAGATGGCTCTGGTCCTGACTCAAGGGATAACAGATTATTTATCTGACGTCAACGGGAATGAACCGTCAAAATTCAACCAAGAAGAGCAGTCAGTAGAAACCGCTGCCGAGAACCACCGAGTGCAGAATCTTGTTCGGGAGACGAGACCAGACCACGTCAAAGACATTGGCGTTCCTGGAAATTACTCTGGATCAAACCCAACAGAGAATGGCATTCGGGGATCAGGGTACGAACACGCAGGAGACGATTTATTGCAGGTAGAAAATAGTCCGGCAGATACCCCCGATGATAAGACATTATTGCCACAGGTGAATCCCATCACATCGGAACTACCTCCAGACGACGTTAGTTCTTCTTTGGAGACTTGGAATCAAACGGAAGAAGCTCCCGGCTCAGGGGAGTATGAATGGCATCATTTCTGCGGTAGAAATATCCAAAGGAAGGAATCGCTGGAGTTTTATCGACAGGTAGACCATCTGGATATTTGGACGGATCAGTGGAGTCACCATCAGGTAAATTCTGGCGACACTGGTTTTAACTCGGTTTGAGTTGGAATGGAATGGAATGTAGTTTACATGGTGCAATGTGTAACATCGTGTAACGTAATGAAACTGGCAAATATCACCCACAATGCACCATGATGAGAGTAGACCCTTCCATTTAAAACTTCTAATACAGTTCTGTCAGAATTAAACCATATTTATTAACAGTTTTGGTGAAAATTTCCTGACTACTGTACAAAATTATCCAGTTTTGTCACAGAAACGGTATTTTAAGTACTTTGAGAATTTGTTTTAGATTTGTTCTAACCCTTTAGCAAGCTATCACCATATTGATGTATGAATATCTCATCATTTTTCTCTTCTTTTGATCTCTTCTTCCTACTTGTGCATTTGCTTGCTTTGTTTGTTCTGGTGGGATGTTTATTTTGTTGGTGCTTAGCAGAAATGGAACAACATGGTAGATATTGTTTAAAGGAGGTTCTACTCTTGATTGATAAATGTTGAATACCATAAATTAATTCTTCGTGCGGTATTATAATCATTCAAGCCCAATGCTCAACCCTTGGAGTGCTGTTTTACGTTTAAGTGAGCCCACTCAGCTTTTATTCATGGTTTGAATTACTATTCCTCTACTAAATAATGATAATTCAATGCTCTCTCATCTCCCGATGCTACAGAAATGTGCGGTCATCGAGAACGTATTAACCAGAAGCAACCTGACTCAGTTCAAGTTCCTGTGGACGACGCTGCAGCCGACACTCCACAGAGACTTCATGTACGCAGCTCAGCTTGAGTTCCCCAGCTACAGGTTCCTGCCTATCAGTAGCCATGTTAGTCGGGAAACCAAAGCTAGAAGAGCAGTTAGAAATTACCACCATGTCAGCAGGTAGGTCAATATTTGTTCTATTAAAGGGTGTGAAGACTCGCACACAAAGAAACGTCTCATGCCGGTAATCTGACCTAGTTTTGAATAAGGTGTAACAGAAGTGTGAGACACCACCATCGATCCCAGAAAATACACAAACAGCTTGCTACCGTCGGTAATTAGACACTAGTGTACAGTCAATACATACAGCTACAGTAGGGTCAATACCCACAACACAGTGTATATAGCAGCGTGTACATCTCAGGTCTAGATAAAAGATAACAAGGTATCACGTTTCATTACTGTCTGCATTTTGTCGCGACAAGAAGAAAACGTCATTTGCTAGCAACGGAAAGTTAATTTTTCAGAGCGCGGTTTGGGGCGGGTCTTCAATGCCTTTAAGGTCAACTGTAATTTGATAACCAAAGTTGTTTTTGTGGTTAACATTGTAAAAATTGCCATTTTGTTTACAGAACTATTATCTCAGTTTTGAACTAGAGAATTGAAAGTTGTAGTTAAAAATAACATCGATACCAACAAAGAGATACGTTTGATCTTGTTGAAAAGTTTGATAGTTGGATGACCATTTTGTAAACTCATCTGGAGCGTTGCAGTTTAATGCTATTTCCCTGCAAGCCTGTTCAGGATGTTGCAGTAACAATGGCACAGGGGGATCTAATAGCCCCCTCCATTCTCCTCTTTTGTTCATTTTCCTCTGTTGACCCTCTGTTGTGCAACTACTCAGTTTATTGACCCCTGTACATTTTTTTTTATCATATCAGGGCAGACCTGAATGAGGGGGAGTCACGGGGAAACACCTTGGAGGCCTGGGATCATCTAGAGGCCAGGGAAATATGGAATTAAGAGTAACTTTGTAGATTTGTAAAAAAGAATAAACAGCAATTCTCATATGTCTTTGATTAATTCTAGTTTACTGCAGATTCGTTGGCTTTCTTTCTTTCAGTTTTGATTTTTTTTTTTTATTCATTTAGTAATTTTTTTTTCTCTTTTGATTGTTGTCTCACTTGCAGTGCTTATTTGAAAAGCAGACTTGATGTCATGGAATGCAACAGAAAAGTGAGACCAGCTTCAAGCTCGGAATTGCCTTCAGTGACAAGAAAGAAGTGAGTCAATTTAAATTAAACCTTGCAATTTGCGTCAAACCGTGAATTTGATAACTCAGTGGTACAATACTCCGCTCTTAGATGAAATGTTCGTTACTCAGAAATATCATCTCTTACGTTAAATTCACAAAATATGCAAATCACGGATGACTTAAGGTACTAGATGCTAGGTTTGCAACAAACAAAAGAAAATAAATTTATCATTTCATTATGAAAATGAGATTAATCAAGGTAAAGGCAACCGTCCCAATATTGTCGACGCTTGATTGTAAATTAGAGAGTAAATTAAGAATGTGTAAATGTAAGTGGGCGTGACGTTTCGATCTTAGCAGGATCTTCTTCAGAGGCTGAATGTAAAGTTAGATTGATTTCTCAACAAAATTGACAGGCTTGGTAAATTGCGACAAACTCTTCATACTGAAGCTTTGTATCATTCTAACAAGACTTTTTCTTTTTACTGAGGTAGCTTGACACTATTATTAATACCTCATTTAGCATCTAGGTAACCCTCAGTTGTGAAATACATCCCGGCTCCATTCTCTGCGTCTTTCAACTTTCTTTCAGATCCAAAGCAGAGAAATCCCTTCTTAGCCAAAGCCTGCCTTCATCCATTCCTACAGGTCAGGTGAAGTGTCGATCAGCCCCTGAGGCTTCAAGGTCAGTAGAGGCATGCCTGAGATGGGAGGGGGTCAGGGGTGCTTCTGCCCTGAGGCCTAGGGTCCATAAAGGGGCTTGGGGAAATGTGGTATGGAGAACAATGCATTCTCATTATAATAAAATATATTTAAAGGTAAACTGAAGGCTAAGTTGAAGAAAGGGGGCTTATTCACTTAACTTTTTCATTATTTTTATGGGGGCTGTGAACACGAGGAGGTGAAAATCACAAGCCACAGATGTCCCTTTCAGTAAATGAATTTATTTTATTTATTTATTCTCAAATATTTACCACAACTTTTTTTCACTGGTACAACTGTTTCATCACTCAATACGTGGATGATTCATTTTCTCTCTTCTCATCCAGAGAGTTAAAGTAAGCAGGTAGTAATCCTAGTTATGTAATAATAGCAGTATTTAAGCCCATAGGTATTTTACATGCAAATTAGGCACAGCCTTAATATTACGTTAAGTGTACATTCTGGGAAAGTGTTATGGACCTAGGATAACCGTGTAGTTCTTGCGTGAAATGTAACAGGATTTGTTCTGGAGGTAACATGCAACAAAGTAACAGTATATTTTGTTATTTTATTAGCTGTAGAGCTACTTTATTGTTTTTAATAAAACAATTGTTCAATTAAAACAATAGACAATTGTTGTCTTATGACAAGCATGTATGTATGTAGCCTCGTAGTGATCTTGTGACCATGTGATATCGACATAAATTATGAAAAGTATCCTTGAAAGTTGTCTCTGTCACAGAGATATATTCCTTTCCATGTGAAGTACAGAAAGTTGAGACAGATTTTGGTGCGGTTCCTCTAGTGACTTTAGCTAAATGAATAATTATGTAGGCTGCTCGCAGTGTTAAAACTACTCTTTCAACACATTCATAGTAGGCTTTCCCTAATTTACATATAAGATTCTGGGCAATGAGGGATTATTTCATAGCCCGTCAGCTGAATATGCACTATAAGAGGAGGGATAGAAAAGAGAATTCTTGCATGCAGCTTTAATTGTCCTTAACGAGCTAACATGAGTAGACACAAAAGTAGTCTCTAGCAGTCGGGGTCGTTGTGAATCAGTTACACAAATTCAAAGTACCCGACTGATTCATTACTTTGGAAGAGCAAAAGTAAGGGAAACTTGCATCCATACTTTAATTAATTTTTTGAAGTCATTTATGAAATATGTTTTCAAATATTTTTCGTACCTTTGTAGAATGATAAAAAGAGACTTTGTAACAATTCATCTTCTTTAATTTTTAATTTTTTTTTATTGTCATTTTTTTTTTTCTGGCTGTCTTTCAGGAGACATAAACAGCCAATCAGGAGACACATGGACGACTACGTTTGCTCGGAGCATCAAATTTCGGCCAAGGGCGATGCTCCATACGAGTACCATCCTGTTACAGAAGACGATTTCCCTAAATTAGTGAAATCAACCAGTGAAATCCAATTGACCAGAGCCAGACCGACTTTGGTGTGTAAAATGTCCTTTTTACCCGTTTCCACGACGACTGATGTTACCGCTTTGCATTTCAGAATTAGACTGGCTAAACACTGTGACTTGTCATTAAAGTCCAAACCTAAACTTTATCAAAGAATTTGCTTAGATCCCAGTAGGCAGTTGTCTTTCAGTAAACAAACAATGTCAAACAACTCCAAAAATATGGTATCACACTATCATTCAGAACTCTGGCTTGGAAGTTTGTTGCGCTTGAAGTATTGCTGGTTGTACGGTAGTTGTCTCCTTATCATGAGGATGCTAACAGCTGCCTATCTAGTTAAAAAACTATAGATACTCAGCCCGCCAGACACTTTGTGTCTGGAGTGTCCATTTTTGTAACTGATTTGATCTAGTGAAATCTGTCATTTCATCAGTTACTTTTATAGCTGTCGTTACTTTAAAGCAATACCTCCTACAGAGGGTCTCTAAGACTACTAACCCTACTTCCTGCTCCACCCAACCCTCCCCCCCCCCATCCCCTCACCTTTAATAAACCCTACTCAACTAGCTACACCACTTGCCCCAGTTCAAACCACTGGTTTAGATTCATGCTTAAAGCCTAGAAAGGATCTTTGTGTTCTGAGGACACCATAGCTCCACATGAGATATTAAGAATATCCTATACAAGCTGATTGAATGAAAAATATATTTGGTACCAAATATAACATTAAAAGCCAGATTTTCTTGATATCCCTGCCCTGCCACTTTCTGGGTTGAAGTGATGAAACTGGGTTTTGCTTTCCCCGGCTCTTTTCCATTGCTTAATATTAACCCAACCGGTTTGCAATTATTTAAAATTTGTTTTATGTTAGAGATGGCTAATTCTTTGTGCTATATATTCACTACATCGTTTCTAATATATTTTGAAGTATGGTTGTCCTCATTCATATTGTCGTTATTATCTTTTCAGATCTTGATAAGTTTATAAATTGAGAATTTAGAAGAAAAATTACCGTGTCAAAGGCAAACTTGAAAAAGTAATGATTTTTTTCTCTGTCTTGACTTTTTCAGTCTGGTACTTCGGTTCGTAACCTTCCACCAATCAGCCCGTTACCTACTAATGCTTGGCAACTCCTTCATTGGTATTCAAATTGTTGGAATGGTAAGAAAACGTTTAAAAGTTTCATTTGTAAGCTGAGCCCCCAACCTTATATCAGCCTAAAATTTACAACACCGGTGCTGTGGCCGAGTGGATAAAGGATAAAGGTGGCATTTGTAGCAATGAGGCTTAACAATTGGGAGTTCGATACCCCGTCGGGTCATAGTAAGGTGGGTTTTGTCATCCAAGAGCAATCTACGGTTTTCCCATCTGAAATGACTTTCTAAATTGAAACAGATTCAAAATTTGAGTTAAAATGTTGATTTGGAAGCCACCCGACGTTTAAGTTATAATCCATAATTCCTTGCGGCTTTCTCCCACATTTGTGGTCGCTTAAGCGTCATAGAAATAACTACTGATCATTATTATTATTATTATTATTATGATTATTATAAGATTTGATGAATATTTCCAAAGGTCATCCATATCGGTGACAGACTTAAAAGAATATGCCAAGGGTATTTTCATCATCTTTTCATTTTTTTTTTTTTTTACAAAAATAAAATATGCTCATTTTTTTTCTTTCTTTTTTGATAGAAGTAATAATTTCCTTTGTGAATCAGGGACTGAAATATAATGAAGACAATCAAAGAATCTATTTTTAGCTGAATTGCCATGATGACATCACTCACTATGCCCTTGCCAGATGCATTCACAAAATATCACCAAATTTGAAGAATTCATATTTTTGCCAAACAAAATATTATGTGGGTGTAGTTTTGACCCAAAGATGCAGAAAATTTTCTGAACTTTGGTTTGCAATCAACATTAGCAACCAACACATGTCTTTAACATTTCAATGTTGAAGTTGTTTGTGAATATTTTCAAACAGTGGCGTGCACAGGATTTCAAAGGTTGGGTTGACAGGGGGGGGGGGGGGAGGGACTCTAAATTCCCCTTGACTGATCTATCTAGGGGCATGACATTTTATGGAAGAGACGGAGGCAATGAACAATTTTTTTAAGGAGAGGATGTATGCCTGGGGTCATTGAAGTCATGTAGGGGGTACTGGGGGTTCCTTCATCAGAAAACAATAGATGCTTTGATATCAAATGGTGTAATGTGAGTCATTTTTAGTCTATATAAAATTAGGTCTATAAAAAGATTTAAATGCTAGTTTCTGCTGTAAACAATTACTCTTTAAATTTTGGTGTGAGGTTGGGAAGGAGAGTGTACACCCAGAGGAATAGTCTAAATTTGAAAAAAAAAACAGACTGAAACCCCACCCCCACCCCGGTCCCCAGAGTCATCACTGCCTTCAAGCAATTCATATAATAAAATTATGCCACAACTATATTGAAATTCAGACTCAGACTTTTAATTTTCATCTTCTTTCTTTTTTTTTTTTTTTGTGCCACAGATGTCGAAAGAAATGAATTTCTTCACAAACTGTTGAAGAAATTTGATGCGAGACAACTTTACTATGTGTCCTGTATTCTAGCGGTAAGTTTCCCTTAGGCCCTGCAGGGTTTTCCTAACTTTATCCCCCCACGAAGCCCCTGGGGATGTCAGAGTTGTCCATGAACCTCCAACGTTATGAGACACAATCTGAATCATTATTATACTATAATACGCATAACAGTGCTTCGTAAAAGATCAAGTTCATAGTGTAATATTGTAATGAAAAGAAAACAAGAGATGAACAAATATTTATTTGGAAAGTTCAAGATCAGATCAGTTCTTTATCTTCAAGACGTACTGTCATGCGTACACCAACTTCACCAAAGTCATGCGGCCTGTGTCTGTTTCATAATTCAGTTATTTATCAAATGCACGGTACGGTACTAATATGCAACATATGCGTATGGACCGCGAAAAGAGTTTGTCGATAGGTACGATTATTGTACATTACTAAATTATATGATATATCAGATTTTAGTTCAACATAAAGTACTCTAGTTTTGACTTTCAGAAACGTCTCACGAACCCCCTGGGATGGACTAACGCACCCCAGTTAGGGTTCATGCACCCCAGTTAGGGAACCCTTGCGTTAGGGTGTTACTGGTATTCACGGATTGTGGAAAATGCAATATTTATGTAGGGTTATAATATTTCATCCGAAGAAAGGAGACAAATTTGTCACAGCCTGGGAGGGGAAGGAGGTGAAGGGGTTGGGGAAGGTTCTAAGTTTAAGGGTTCCCGGCTTCTTCTTTTTTTTTTAAGAAAAAAAAAAAAAGATTTTGAAGTGTAGCTTACCTATATGAAAATGACACTTGATTTGAAGTTACAAAGCTCCATTTCATTGTAAGGTGACAATGGGTGAAAGACCTTTACCTTTTCTTGACAAACAGCAAGTCGGGGAAAACGCTACATGTTCAGTTTTCCAAACTGAAAGCCGACACGACTCAAAACCGGCAAAATCTTGATCAGTTTTAGCAGAAGCACATGCCTGAAAACCTACGATTTCTTTTTCACGTAACCAAGGTCGATTTAGAGTCGGCTCGTGATCAGTCGGAGAGCGTGCGGTGGGCTTAAGATAGCAAAGGGGGGCATGGCCGGGGAAATGGCTGGGGAAATTTTGGATGTATGATAACCCTCATCTCGTCTCACCGCATCTCATCACATATCTTCCCATCTCATCACATTAGTGGTGTCAAATAATTTTCATGATATTAATTTATTTGTTTTCCAGTCATTTTTTCCACCGTTATTCATTTACTTACATAATTATTCGTGTCTTCTAATATTTCTAGATCAAGCAATCGAGGGACTACCTGAGCCTTCTCCCCGAACACCTTGCCTTGAGAATTCTGTCATTCTTGACCCCTGTTGACCTTTTGACCTGTGCCAAGGTCAGCAGAATGTGGAATATACTCTCCAGCCACAACAAGATATGGAAAGTGAAATGCCAACTTGTTAAAATAGGTGAGATTTTCGAAGAAAAATGTTGATACTGTTCGAGCAAGTTGTAGACTGTATGTACCAACAACAGATCCAGAATTTAACGTAAAGACGTGTCGTAAATAACAGCCAATCAGAGTCAAATAGTCGGTAGCCTCTGTTAAGTCCTTTGGGTGAGGGCGATAAGAAATTGGCTCAAAGTCGATGTTCTCACCCTCCAAATCATTCCCCAACACTCAGGAGCATTAAATAGGTTGAGTGAGATGTCACAGATGGGGAAACTGCTTTGAAAGTTGGCATTAAAAGAGTTGTTAAAGTCTGGGCACAAGTGACCATTATATCGATTGTCTAGCATACTTTATGGTAATGCCGACCCTTTAACGGAACCCGTACCGGCGTCCCTTTTGCGTTTCAGATATTCCCGTTCCGACGTTGCCAACTTCTTGGAAAAAGATTTACAAAGAGAACGTTTTTCTGAAGAGCAATTGGAGGGAAGGCAATTTTAAAGTTATTGATCTTCGAGGACATACTGCCAAGTAAGATTTCGTACAAGAAAACATTTGGGTTTTTGTGGTTCTTTTCCATTCTATGCACCTTGAGTATCACAGGTAGGGATATTGTAATGTTTACAAGACATCAGAACACCCAAGAATAAATTGCAATATCATTTTTACTCCAGCACTCTGTAATGCTTTTCCCCAAAAAACAATGATAAATATTATAAAGTTTGTGTCTGTTCCTCAAAAATATGTGAAAGAAGTAACCACTGGTTACTGTCCAAAAAGTGATAAAAGTAACCACTGGTTACTGCCCAAAAGTGACAGTAGTAACCACTGGTTACTGCCCCAAAAGTGATAAAGGTAACTACTGGTTACTCCCTCAAAAAGTGATAAAGGTAACTACTGGTTACGCCCTCAAAAAGTGATAAAAGTAACCACTGGTTACTCCCAAAACATTTCCAGACCTTTTCATTTATCTCTACATCTCTCTTACAGAGTCCATTGCGTCGCTTTCGATGGTCAAAGTAGACTGGCCAGTGGAAGTAAAGATAACACTGTAAGACTCTGGGATATCAAATCAGGTCAACTGATACACACTTTCAGGGGACACACGGTATGTTTTTTTTTTTATCTCAACACTGAATTCCTTTAGTGCCTTTGAGGCTGGCTAAACCACGGCCAGTATACCATCTGTTGATACAGAAGCAGACTTCACACACAAAAACTGCTCCCAGTCCTCTTAACCACGGTTACTTTATACATCCAGATTTTCCATGCATGTCCTCTTTACTCTGTCTTATCTTGAGCATCCGGGTTCGATTTACAAAATTTTGAAGAATGTCTCTTTTGGTTTTGGGTTCAGGTTGTTAACAAATTCAGTGGAAAACCATATTGTAAGCGAAGGAAGGTGGAGAAGTTGGCCTGGCCTAGGGTGAAGGGTTTCCACTCCCAACACCTATTATGGGAAATGAAAAATGGAATAGGTTGAAGCGCTTTCTATTGACAGTCTGCCTTGCTTTATTTAAATTACAAATATATATTCGTTGGCAAAGTCACAGTTAAAACAAAGAATTTTCCACTGTTCATATTACATATTTGTTGGAACTACCTAATAGTCTAAGTGTAACTATTTTGCAATGAGAAGATGAGGTTTGTGTGACCTTCCAAAGAAAAACTACAATATTTAGCTGAATTTCAGTGAAATAGTTTTATCAAAGACAATAAGCTCCTCTCAGAGTTCATCATGTCAACATTTTCTGTGTTCTGACAATTTTAAACTTGCTCTTCTGTTAATCTTGCAAATCCAGAAAGGGGTCTGGTCTGTCAAGTTTTTCACCAATCATCTTCTCGTGAGTGGTTCCTATGACAACACCGTCAAAGTCTGGAACAGCCGGAGCGGTGCCTGCACCAGGACCCTACTGGGTCACGAGGGGTGCGTCTGGGACCTCGCTCTCAAAAGACATTATCTCGCATCGGCATCGCAAGACAGATCTGTGAGTCTCTGCGGCTTTAGTTTAATTGCTGGTTTAAGAGATTTAAGAAAACAAATTTGCCAATAACTTTGTAGGGCCTATGGTTGGTAAGAGACGGTGGTGTCAGGTAACTAGGCATGTCCCTTTAGTTCACCTAAATGTGTTGTAAACATGATAGCAACACCTATAGACACTTTAGTTGCTGTGTTCGTAAGTCAACTTGTAAGCGCTTTTACGAATGTAATTTTAATCTACACAGCCTGAACGAAAACTTGAAAAAAAATTGATACATTGAAAGAAGGAAACATCAATTTTGTTTCTAAGGCGTTTAAACAGGAATTATTTCACACGATATAAACCAGAATAATACCGTAAAAATTTCGAAGTTTGGGGAATTTTTTCGTTGCTTTGGCTGTTATTACTGAAAGACCTTTACCAGTTAAAATCACGTTCCGGCGAAATCCGAACATTGAGTAGATGAAATCCAGTAGTTGAAGGATAAACTTAAAACACAGATCAAAAGCAAAGATATCATCATAACCTTTGACCTTTGAAAGAAGACGTGTTCACTTAGCCACAAATAGAGCATCTAGTGAGTATAGCAAGGGTTTTTTTTAAGGAGGGGTGGGGGTTGGGGGGGGCGCATTAAGAGGCTCTTCTGTAATGTCTGTATTATATTGCCACTCTGAAACTTGTGAGTGAAAGTTTACCGGTTAAAGTTCGCAGGACGTATAAAAAAAAAATCAAAATACATTCAAAGACAAATTTAGAAGACAAAGTTAAATAATGATGTGATCATTTCTGGACTCAAATGTTACTTTGTTAACAAGTTGTATGGTTTGACTCTCAATACAGACTCTCAGGACAGAGTTTAATTTTCTACGAACAGTAATACCGTCAATTCCTATATATCATTTATTCTTTAACAGGTCAAGATATGGGACCTGGACAGCTGTACTCTCATGCATACACTGGCCGGACACGCCCAAGCAGTGTTTTGCGTCGATATGGACAAGGAAGGCACGACGGTCATCTCGGGATCGGCGGACAGGGTAGGTGACCAGAATGACTTAACGGGACGGGTCGTTGACAATTGCTAAAGGGGTTTGCTGCTGAGGCTTGTATCGACATGGTATTAATAAGTCATGGTATTTATAAGTCATGATGGCAAACTTCCAGTTGCGTTTGCACTTAGCGGAATTGTTGGTTACAACTTAGAACAGCAAACATCTCAGCTGTGTTTTTTGTGGTAACAAGGTGGACAAAAACCTCTCCAAGTTGGTGACATTTGGGACATAAAACGAATGATTAAAGGAGCTATATAGGGAACCGAGAAATGGTACATATGCTGAAATGGCCACGATGCTCTCTATGAACTTAACAAGTAACAACTACCCACTTTGAGTATTTCTCTCCTAGTTTTATTCTCATGATCTTAATGGCTGTTTGAGAAACTTGATATGTGCCTCAACTGTAGGAGAGAGATGACACAGGTCAAATAAGACAGTCTTTCGATGGATTTCTGTACCTTAAACCTTTGTGTAAAGTCAATATACCTCTATAAGATATAGTATAGGTGTGGAAAACACTGCTATGGTGACCTGTCCTACATCCTTACTCTATTCTTGAACCTCCGACTCCAACTTCCCATGAATACAAGCATGAGTCAAAAGTGTTGCGGAGACCAGCTGTTTGTTTTATTTTATTAATTTATATTTTATTTTTTTATTTTTTATGAGCAGAATTCTGTCTTTACTGGATTAAGTTTGGTTTCTTATTTATTATGATTATTTTATTTTATTGTTGTCTATCACAGTTAAAATCATAATACTTTAAATGTCATTTATTGGGTTCTTTCAGAGTGTAAGAATCTGGAATCTACATTCCGGCCAGCAGATGAAGGTTATATGGGTGAGTCAGTCCACCTCTGTGATGGCCATCAGCTACGATAGGGGGTACATCGCTTGCTCCGTGGGTGAGGTGGTGTCACTCTGGAGGGTGGAGACAGGGGCGTGTATCCGGAAATACCAGGAACATGAAAAGAGGTGGGTTACTGTCAGGGTATATATATATCCCACATACCACCTTTTCAAATTTGGTGTGTGTGGGTTGCCACCACCCTCTTGTTGTTTGTGGGTTACCCCACTCATTTGGTGTGTGTGGGTGTGGAGGTGTGGATTACCATATTTGAATATAATGTCTCATTTTATTTACTAACTTTTCAGAGATTCCTTTCATTCATTGTGCATTGCTTGTAATTCGTGGAGGGGAAGGGGTGGAGAGTGGTGTGGAATACCACCCTTGTAGTCCTTTAGTCCTACTCATTATTATTCTCTCCTTTTCACAGGGTTGAAGCGGTTGGACTAAAAATAGACAATGTTAAGATTCCAGACAAGCCTAGAGGATTGCTAGTCACTGCAGGGGAGGAAGGACTTGTCAAATACTGGAAGCTTCACAGGTATGTGCCTGTTTCGATCGCCTCGGGACATAAAAAGGACATTCTGGTGTCTAAAGTTGATTGCTTTCCAAAATTGCTGAATTTTTTCTGGCATCGTTGGGTAAAGGCAGCAGCCTCATTGCATTTTTACATCGCTCAGATGTGAATTTTTTCAAATCTTGTGTTATTTGGAGATTGCATCTGGCAACAACCGAGTGAAGGATGTTACCATGGCAATAAGGAGCTGTAAATGGTTTTTGGGGGTTTTCTTTGTAGCATTTAAATCATTCATCCAGGAAGAGAAAATAATGTTTCTACAAAATTGTTGCATTTTGATGACATGATTAAATACAGAGGAACATTGACAACTAAGCTAGTGTTCCAAATCTATCAAATTTCAAGGATAAATCAAAAAGAAGATTTTGTAGGAAAGTAACGATTTTGAAGAGCATCTGACATGAAGACATATCTGATGACCTACAGTGATCCAACTTCCTGGAGTAAGGAAAGGTGTAGCTAGTCAAAATAGGTTACATTCTTTCAGCTAATATCCTGAGTTTGGCACAGAGATATTTAGATTCGGAATATATTTCGCTTTAGGATAAGTGAATGAAAAACTTTAGTTCTGAAGTTTGAATCTTTGCCAATATAAAATGCAAAATTGGTCAATTTATGACTCCTTCCCACCTCTACCAAATTCTTGGTCACACTCCTGTTGAACTTCCCTCCCACCCAAGTGTAGGTTTTTTGCTCTGTACAGGGCCCTGATGTTATTGAACTCATGTTTAGTTCTAGATGCCACCCCCATAGCATCGCTGTCCCTAATTCATTATAAGAAACTGTACTACCGAGCAGAATAGTAATACAATAATACAAGTACAAGTAGAATTCCCCCTCGACATAAGTACAATGTATGAGTACAAAAAGTTTGAAGGCTCTATTAAAGCACAAACAAGATATATACTAGATAACTAGTATACAATTATACTACATTTCCAAGTCCCCCAAGTACAGAAACAGACACAAATCCATGAGATGGAGTACACGTGCAGACAACTCTGCTAGAAAACCAGTAGGGGTACAAATACACTACAAGAATGTTACCAGATTCAGCTAAACTTGAGTTACTGAAGTCTCAGCATATGAATATCTCAACACTAGCAGAAAGTGGGTTAATCAGCTTGGTGAACCACTGAAAGTTTAATACACAGCAAAATTTCCTGCAATGGATGTGCTTCTTTGTAGGTACATTTCCCTTCCCTCCCCAATTAACCCCACCTCCCCCTCCCCCCGTCCGTCTCTCCCAACAGGATTCTAAATTTTCTCTAGATAATATGTTGACAAAAGTTGTTTTTAATTTTTTCCAGGATCTAATATTTTATTCGTGTATCAAATGGATGTGTCTCTTTGTAGGAATATTTCCCTTCCACCCCCCCCCCACCCCACCTCCAAGACCCTTTTCCTGAACACAATGCACATTTTTTGGTTAATCGTTTAGCGTCGTATAAACAACATCTATTCATTCTATTTTTTTTGTTAATTATTCTTGTAGCAAACACAGCCACCAGACCCTGAAGGCTAGCCATGGCAGCCAAGTTAACAGCATCTACTTTGATGAGACCAAGATCATCAGCGCCTGTGCGGACTTCCGTATCAGGATCTGGAATTTTCACACTCCATGAACAACTGGACCAAGTAAATTACTTCCTCCCTACCTCCCCCACCCCTCACCCCACCACCCACCTGCTCCCACCTTATTCTTTGTTATAGGCTGAAGTGTCTCTGTATTACATGATGTTACACAACTACAGTGAGGTCCTTACTACATTCCTCTTCAAAGGAATGACAAGTGATAACTTTATCATCAGAGTTCTTAAAGCTATATTAGGTGCAAAAATTAACGAGGTTAAGAAATGGTGCC
>KN883564.1:17674-36116 GCA_000934455.1 Apostichopus parvimensis | reverse complement strand
CCCCCCCCATTACCGCCCCCCCCCCTCAGTACACCCTGTTATCATTTGCAATTTTAAATTTGTCAAGTGCGTCGTTGAATACAGTAGTCTGGGGAAAAGTAACTTCTTGTGAATGCCAATTTTAAATTTGGGAGGCGAACAACGTCACAGGTGACTTCACGACGGTGATTAGAACGACTGTGTTAGAGACTAATTCGTTGGGGAGTTTCTTGTATTCTTTTCGCAGTAACTTCGCTGTATCATTTGAATTTGTCCAAATATGAAGAATCTGTTTATGCCATCTTTCTACAGCATTCCTTGTTGCATTCAATATACCTTCAAAAGAAACGAAGAAAGTACGAATGAGTATATGATGTCATATATAAAAGTCTCAAGTAAAAACGAGCTAATGGTCGGTGTTTTAGACAGGGACGTTACTAGTAGAGTCTTGTGAGTGGTGGGGGGGGGGGGTAGAATCATACTATTCCAACTGGGTGGAATCATAAGTAGGGGTGTCGAACCACAAGTTCGAAAGTTTCAGTAGCATACCACGAGTGGGTTGTCAATTCTTTGTACCTTCAATATGCTATACCGGGTACTAAGTAATATGCTAAGGTGCTAAAATCGAACTTCAGTCTTCAATTGGCCGTATTCAGACAATTTTAATGTTATAGTTTGTAGTATCAACTTTACTATGAGTTGTACAAGGAGTTAGAAACAAGATTTCGGTTAATTGTAAGTTCGAATTTCGTCAAATCTTGTAATAATGTAAGCCTAAAATTAGAAATAAAATAATATTATTAACTCATAAATCAGAATTATCCTGTCAAGAGTGCGATCAGTTTAAATTAATTTAAGAGATGCTCTATATAGATAACATTTTCCAACTGTTATGTTTTTGACCATCGATTTTCCAAGTATTGAAGATTCAAACCAACTATTTGGGGTTAGACACACCTCAACCCCCTGTAGCTTTGTCCCTGATGTTAGACTAAGAAGTCCAGCCAATTTAATTGAACAAACCACAAATATTGTATAAATATACAAACTGGACGAGTAGCACTGATTTTAGCGATTTAAAACATATGAAATTTAAATTTGCCAATTATATATGTATCCCTTTCTGAAGCGGCCTGTATATTCCACCCCGGCGCGTCTGGGGTTAGTAAAATTCCGGGAAAATATGGGATAAAGAATAATATGTTCTCATTTTCATAGTACACCACTAAAGGAACAATGAAGACGTCAAAATGGGGGCGCTGTGACAAAATTGTCTCCAGGGTCCCAACCTGGTCATCGACGGTCCCTGCTTAAAACCTGCCCCACTATTTGTCCCCACCGCCCCTTACACGGCCACTATACGTGCATAAGTTCTGGTAGTCCTTTTACCTACCTTTCAGCTTCTTTGTGAGTAGATGGACTGCATCTTCTTGTTCGAAGTCTCCCCGGTACTTCCAGGCTCTGGTAACGGAGACTCCTAGGGTATTATCGTTCAGTTTACAGGTATAATCAGTGATAGAGCCACCTGTTGGGAAGTACTCGATCTCCGTCTCCGTTTTGAGTAACGTAGCCCCGAAGCACCGATGAAGGAGTTCATAACTATTTATAGATAACATATAACTTATTAGTATTACGTAACTCAACGAGTATCATCGTAAAGCACATATTACGGGTATCAATACTATCTTTATATAGAGAGTATAATGACGTATAATTCATCATGATATTACGTCACTCAAATAATATGATAATACTTTACGATTAACCATATATTATGTCCGTATAAGCGGGCGTGTTTGATGAGTGGGGCAATGGGTTGGCCAAGAGTATAGCGGTAAGGTAATGGACAGTAATATGTCGGTATCTCTGCATATTGCAAATCAATATTACTGAATATGTTTCTTACAGTTTACATGAATCATTATAATGTCGAGAAGTGCGATGTCGTAAGATTTAAAATGTAAACGCAACAACATGTCATTGCATGTAATTTCGTACCAAATATTAACATCACATTTTTCATGTGGTGAATGGTAAGCCACTACAAACCTAATTCGCTACGCCCACCGTTCTCCCCTCCACCTCTCCCTTTCCCAAACCTCCCCCACCCTTCCTTTCTCATACCTGCCCTCCCTCACCGCCCCTTCCCCCACCCTTCCCTTCTCCTACCTGCTGCAAGTTCCCTCACCAACCGTACCTCACCCTTGTCTTCCATCACCAACCCAACCCACCCACATCTCATATCCCTTACCCGCTAATACAAATTAAAATCATGCCAAATTTTAAACCTGAAATAAATTATTTCTTACCTTAGCACTTCAGATTCTACCGAACTCCCACCAGCATTCGGTGTGTTTCGTATCTTTTCGGCTTTCTCCGACAAATCCATATCGCTGAAGTCCCTCCGTTGCTCGTAATAAACAGTTATCAGAGCGTTCCTGCCCAAGGAGGACACGCGCTCTTTAAAGTGCATAACGAGCTTTATGTCAGTCACTACCGTATTAAAATTATTTGAAATGTAACATTCACTCGCTTTTCTACGTTTACTACGTTTAACAGTATTATATCGCAAACTCCGAGAAGTAGGCCTATTTACATTGCGGTTTCTAATTTGGGGGCGGTCTTTTATTTGCCCCTCACGTTGTCCGATGATCATCCTTGTATTGGGTGAAGGGTAAAACCCGCTGAGGGTTTGACCCCACCGTCGCGGTGCTGGGGTGGAAACGCCCCCTCCCCCTCCTGGTACGTACAGCCCCCTGTGTGTTTGCTTTGCCTTCAAAGACCCGACGTTTTTCGTTCGAAAATTCCATTTTGAGACAATACTTCGTGAAAATTTCTTCACTAGGAGGTATATGACGATACTTTTATAAACTTGAATTTCTACTCAAAACATGTTTGGAAATGTCAAACGTTTCCCTTTTATATATAAATCCGATCTCCGCCCGCGTGATTCAATATCCTTGTTAACTAATAAAAAGCAGGATTGCAACATACATTTCTTCCCAAATGCGTAATACAACTACCGATGCGTGTACGCGCCTTTCTGGTTATAATTTTTTTTTGGCCCCGTTTACGCAGTTGATTGAGATACATCACCAACTTCATACCAATCAAATGTATACATTCAAGCAAACAAGAATAATTTACTAGCTGGGAAAAACCGTTAGATTTTCTGGTTGTCCAGATAATTATATAAAAATATTACCAAATTTCAACATCGTTCAACAAACCGCTTATCATAGTGCTATTTTTACGGATTTTTTTTTAAAGAAATATATGTAGGGCGTATTCAAACTATTTATTTTCATTTTATCCAGGATACTGAGTCATAGCAACATTAAGTGAGATTCACTTGACTAATTGTCATACTTCCTTTTGAGATAGCACTTCTCCCTTTCACCCCTCTCCATTTTATGCAGTGGTCGATCAGTATTACTATATTTTTTTATGAATATGTGAAAATAATATGAAAAAAAATGTGGATAAAATAATTTACAAGATGGACAATGGCCAGAGCAAGATCTAATTTCTGGATCAGCCAATGCAGGATGGACAAATTAAGTAATACGTGGATCATCCCATCAAAAAATTAAAACGGTTTTTGTTCCGATCGAAAAGGTAGCGGTATATAATACAGAAATTACCAAAAACAAAATCAAAAGATGTCTACTATACTGTACCGTAGCTATTGCAACATCCTATGCAATAGGTTTCATTTTCCCCCTACGGAAGCTGTGGTGGAACGTTCATATTACAAAACAAATATGAAGTTGTACAGTCTATTATTATATACGGTGATACTTTTATTCAACAGTTGATCTGTTGCAATTTGAAAAGATTGTATAAAGAATATTGTAAATATTAAGACCAATAATGTTGATGATAATAGGTCTATTAAAATATCTTGCTGTCAAGTTAGTTATAAATCATCATTTTCTTTGCATGATCAGGAAGTCCCCTGGTGTGATACAGTCATACAATGTGCTACTATACTACACTATATATACTGCTGGAAACTAAAAACTTCTACCATTCAGTGTTGAGAGTTATCCACCACTGAGAGGGTGGGGGGGGGGCGGAAAACATGGAGAAGGGAAGGGAGGGGAAGTGGAATTTGTTAATGTTCACTCGAAGAATAACCTTGGAATGATATATCATACCCGGCGAACAATTACATCTTGATCTCAATTCCCTGATGAAATCATTCTTAATGTTTAGGCCGTGTAAATTTATTGTGCGTTTCATTTTGTAGCATGAAGGGGATAGGGGCTTGGGGGCATGGAAGGGATATCAATCCAAGTCGATGATATTATAGCTCATCCCATTTCGATATCGTCTCCGTTCTGATCACACAAATCAAGCGATAGTTACCTGCAGATTTGGACTCAGTTTCCTCAGTAATGTTTCGACGATACATAAAAGTTTAGGGGAATACCCATCTACGATAATTTTTTCCATTGAAAGTCTGATTACATAATCTAGTCACACGGATACAACACGTACATCTGTTACGATATTTTGATTGTTCCCTTTCTCATGAATTTAACACCACGTGACTCCTCCTCGGTACCCTCTTCACCTCGTCGGTAGTTCCCCGTTTTATGGACTTCACCGCTTTGGTTTCGCCCGACCTATACGATGTACGGTATCTGGAGTGGTAGTAGTAGTGGTACACTCCCAAACAATATATATTTAACCACAAATATTATTTAACCACAAAGTAACATAAGAACTATAAAACGTCTAAGTAAAGTTTATATAACCACATATAGGTAAATGTTTATATGTAACTGGGGTAGGAAATAACATTAATCTTTTGTATTGATCGCTTCACAACTTCTGTATAATGTAAGCTACTTCGAAGTGAAGTATTTCTCCTACCTAAATAAAGTGTAAAGGATAGCTAATGTACGGGTAACGAGCATTTAAACAACAAAGTTGTGAGCGATTTTAATAAATATTTAGGTTTTTACTGCATATATGCTTGTTTGCCTTTGCAAAGTCGCAAAATCTGACACTTAGTACACTGAGAAATAAAGGTACCAGAAAACAACAGTTTTTTAATTTGTTAAGACCAGACATTTATTAACAATCAGCCAAGTGAAGACAACATTGTACGAGATTCTTTTGAAGATGATTTTACACTGAAAATACTCAATTAAGAGGGATTCCTTAATGCATGAATATCAGTCTAATTATGAATACCATATATTAAAATAAAACAACAATTAGGGGAGGGGCACACCATCTAATGTTTACACAGCTCGGGTATAAAGCAAAAGAAATTAACTACCTTGGTTCTATCATAGCATATATCTGCTGGGCTGTGGATGTTCAGAACTAAATTATACTTTAACATATGTAACATAACCTTGAATCTGTTGGTTAATGGGTTCGGTAGTGGTTTAATATCCTTGGTACGCATGTAGGACAAAGCAATGTCAATTTGTAGTGGGTACCTATTGTTATACGTTGGGGCGCTCCGGCTCAATTAGTTCAGGGCTCCGTTATTAGAAGTAGAATTAACAGCAGATAAAGAGAAACTCCAGACATAGATATAATATAGAATATAATCTTTATCTATTCTGTGATGATATTGTTGCTGGAGTGCAGATCCAGAATAGTGTATCTGAACTACACTCTCTGAAGTCTGGAAATGCTAGTCTGTTCATACTAAAAAACTACAGTATCTAAGTTATTACAACTTCCTGTGAAGGGCAATAATCTCTCTGTGACATTAACTCTTGGTCACAGAGTCTTTTACTTATGATTACTAAGGCACATAGGAGAGGGCTATGACTAACCATATTTGTAATACACATGAGATGCAACCGGTTGTCATCTGTGGTTAAGCATGAATATTTCATAGAATTAAGACAAAGGGGGCTTCTACGACTATGGTGTGGATGAGGGGTAAATAAACTCGGGAACAGGAAGTTAGTAGATACTCTTAAGAAAAAGAGGCATGAAAGCACCTGTTTAAAGCAATATGATGGGGATATAACTACACA
Source organism: Apostichopus parvimensis (assembly GCA_000934455.1). Classification (NCBI taxonomy): domain Eukaryota; kingdom Metazoa; phylum Echinodermata; class Holothuroidea; order Aspidochirotida; family Stichopodidae; genus Apostichopus; species Apostichopus parvimensis. Next base: position 30,126 of record KN883564.1, on the reverse strand, counting down.
CTACATTACACTATAACAGAAACTAAGTGCATCCTAATTTACCCAAAAATTGTGGTTGCTACACATGTTATTATAATGGAGCAAACAAACTACAATTATTGACCAAAAAATAACTTCCTCTTGAACCTGCCATGATAACCAGCAAAACTGTGTCTTCATCCAAGCAACATATCAACCTCATAATTCTTTACCTCAATTTTCCTGACATGAAGATTAGATGGATTTATATTATTACTTTGACAAAACAATGTGCATGAAGATTACAACATTTTTTAATTGAAAATGGTGGACGGGTGGCCTCCTCCTCCCCTGATAGCCACCCCAGTTCCTCTCCATTTTAGTATTTTGTTTTTAATTCTTTTATTTGATGGCAATCATCACAGGTCGAAAAGAAAGCTAAACATCCTTCTTATATATAACCTTATTAATCTTATTACCTAATGTAAGTAATGACCACTTGGCCAGATCCTCTTTTATAGTTACCCAAGTGAAAATAATACAATGAGTAATATTGTAGTTTTTCTGCTCGTTTTCTCGTTCAACAAGATAAGTTTTTTTTTGGCCATAACCTAACAAACAAAAGTAAAACGAGGGGTAACATATCATTTTGGATCCGAGAGTTGTTGGGTTATTTATTCTTCGCAACCTGAAACAGAAAAGAAAAACGTGGTAGTTATATGAAGTGAACTTCATGCTTCAGGTAGTCTTGAAGCAATACATATTCAAATACTTCATCTTCACACTCATCATCAGGGTCCTCGCTCACATTTTAATTTCGAACAAGGTATCATTGCTTTCATCTTTAATAAAACCCACAATGACATCTTAACACCAGACCTCTTCGTCATCTACCAACCACAAATACATAATTTCCATATTCAACATGTCACCTGGGCAAAGAATAAGTACTCTTAAATCTCCAGCCTGAATGTCCTCCTAAATCTCCTCGTCTTATATGAGTACACTTGAGGGAATCCATCGCATCGAATGAAGCACTTGGCACCTTGTATACCCACAAATGTAAACAGGTAAATAACAGGGAGGGGTAATCTATAAAAGGAGGGGGAATCTTAGTCTTAGTGCATCCTAATTTACCCCCAAAATATGGTTGCTACACATGTTATTATAATGGAGCAAACAAACTATACAATTATTGACCAAAAAATAACTTCCTCTTAAAACTGCCATGATTACCAGCAAAACTGTGTCTTCTTCCAAGCAACATATCAACCTCATAATTCTTCACCTCAATTTTCCTGACATGAAGATTAGATGGATTTATATTATTACTTGGAAAAAACAATGTGCATGAAGATTACAACATTTTTAAATGGAAAATGGTGGACGGGTGGCCTCCTCCTCCCCTGATAGCCACCCCAGTTCCTCTCCATTTTAGTATTTTGTTTTTAATTCTTCTATTTGATGGCAATCATGACAGGTCAAAAAGAAAGCTTAACATCCTTGTTACAACTATATAATTCGTATCACCTAATGTAACTTATGACCATTTGGCCAGCTCCTCTATTATAATTACAAACAAATTTCATGAATTCTAATTTTTTAATTGAAAATGGTGGACGGGTGGCCTCCTCCTCCCCTGATAGCCACCCCAGTTCCTCTCCATTTTAGTATTTTGTTTTTAATTCTTTTATTTGATGGCAATCATCACAGGTCGAAAAGAAAGCTAAACATCCTTCTTACAACTATATAAATCGTATCACCTAATGTAACTAATGACCATTTGGCCAGCTCCTCTATTATAATTACAAACAAATTTCATGAACTCTAATTTTTTAATTGGAAATGGTGGACGGTTGGCCTCCTCCTCCCCTGATAGCCACCCCAGTTCCTCTCCATTTTAGTATTTTGTTTTAAGTTCTTCTATTTGATGGCAATCATGACAGGTCAAAAAGAAAGCTAAACATCCTTCTTACAACTATATAAATCGTATCACCTAATGTAACCAATGACCATTTGGCCAGCTCCTCTATTATAATTACAAACAAATTTCATGAACTCTAATTTTTTAATTGGAAGTGGTGGACGGGTGGCCTCCTCCTCCCCTGATAGCCACCCCAGTTCCTCTCCATTTTAGTATTTTGTTTAAAATTCTTCTTTTTGATGGCAATCATCACAGGTAAAAAAGAAGCTAAACATACTTCTTATATATAACCTTATTAATCTTATTACCTAATGTAAGTAATGAACACTTGGCCAGATCCTCTTTTATAGTTACCCAAGTGAAAATAATAAAATGAGTTATATTGTAGTTTTTCTTCTCGTTTTCTCGTTTAAAAAAAAAGTTTTTTTGGGGGGGGGGGGGGCTATCTTCATAACCTAACATAGAGAAGAAAAACGAGGGGTAACATTTTTTTGAGCCGAGAGTTGTTGGGTTATTTAATCTTCGCAACCTGAAACAGAAAAGAAAAACGTGGTGGTTATATGAAGTGAACTTAATGCTTCAGGTAGTCTTGAAGCAAAGCATATTCAAATACTTCATCTTCACACTCATCATCAGGGTTCTCGCTCACATTTTAATTTCAAACAAGGTACATTTGCCTTCATCTTTAATCAAACTCACAATGACATCTTTACACCAGACCTCTTCGTCATCTACCAACCACAAATACATAATTTCCATATTCAACATGTCACCTGGGCAAAGAATAAGTACTCTTAAATCTCCAGCCTGAAAGTCCTACTTAATCTCCTCGTCTTATATGAGTACACTTGAGGGAATCCATCGCATCGAATGAAGCACTTGGCACCTTGTATGCCCACAAATGTAAAAAGGTAAATAACAGGGAGGGGTAATCTATAAAAGGGAGGGGGAATCTTAGTCTTAGTGCATCCTAATTTACCCCCAAAATGTGGTTGCTACACATGTTATTATAATGGAGCAAACAAACTACAATTATTGACCAAAAAATAACTTCCTCTTGAAACTGCCATGATTACCAGCAAAACTGTGTCTTCTTCCAAGCAACATATCAACCTCATAATTCTTCACCTCAATTTTCCTGACATGAAGATTAGATGGATTTATATTATTACTTGGAAAAAACAATGTGTATGAAGGTTACAACAGTTTTTAATTGGAAGTGGTGGACAGGTGGCCTCCTCCTCCTCCCCTGATAGCCACCCCAGTTCCTCGCCATTTTAGTATTTTGTTTTTAATTCTTTTATTTGATGGCAATCATAACAGGTCGAAAAGAAAGCTAAACATCCTTTTTATAATCTTTGAAATCTTATCACCTGATATAACTAATGACCATGAGGACTGTTCCTCTTTTATAATTACAAGCTATTTTCATGAACTATTATTTCTTTCTTTCTTTATATTTTTTTTTCTTTATTTCTTTAATTCCATATTTCTTTATTATTTTTATTTTATTTTTTATTTTTCCATTCGGTATCCGACGGTTGTTGGTGTTTTTTCTCTTCGCAACCTGAAACAGAAAAGAAAACGTGGAGGTTATATGAAGCGAGCTTCATGCTTCAGGTAAAGTCTTGAAGCAATGCATATTAAATAACTTGATCTTCATCCTCATCACCAGGATGCTCGTTCACATTTTAATTTCAAACAAGGTATCATTTTATTCATCTTTATTAAAACTCAGAATGACACCTTCACACTAGAGATCTTCATCATCTACCAACCACAAATGCATAATTTCCATATTCAGCATGTCACAATCTCCTCGGCTTTACATGAGTACACTTGAGGGAATCCATCGTATCGAATGAAGCACTTGGCACCTTGTATGCCTACAACTGTACCCTTGTACCAGTCCTCTGTTCCTTCTTCCTTGGTGTGGTGTTCAATCCTTTTGCCTACCAGCTCCTCAGACAATTTGATGTTACAGCCTGATGTCAATCTCGCCTAATTGCTGGTGAGGGTTGCAATCTGTTTTTGAAAGCTTTCAAGGCATCAACCGGAGCCAAACCAATAGCCCTGTTCTGAAAACTGTATGCTGCTGCTCCTAACTCCTCGTTGTCACAGTCGATTACCGCAAGCAGAGAGATCTTCAACTGCTCAACTGTTTTTGCCTTTCCGCCAGCTGACACGTTTAGAACACCACCTCCGTTCCTGGCACCGAGTACAAACCTTCGATACTTCAGCTGTGTCTGCAAGTACTTGGACTTATCCTTTACCGATTTCAGTTCACCGAGACTCTGGTCGAGCTCGCTGTGGGACTCCACTAAATCACCAACAGCTTTGATATCCTTTCCCAGGAGAAGCTTTCGGCCACGATCTTGGTTTGCCTTCTCCAAGATTGCTGCCTTCTTTCCAAGCTCTTTCTTTTCTCTTGCAGCTTTGATGGTGGTTGTTTGTCCGCCTTCTTTTGTTGGGCCTTGGACTTCTGTGCTAGCTTCAAGAACATAGAACGTTGTGACTTCTCCGTGGAAGCAGTCCATTCTGATGTTTTGTTCCTCTTGTACATGATCATGGCTTCCAACGCTATGGAAGAAGCACTTGGTTTTTTCCTCATAAGGCGATCTAGGATACCAAAATCCTGTTTCACTGTAGTGTTTGTTGTTGGCACATGCTGCATTTTTCTGTGCTGGTCAGCAGACAAGCTGGAAAACATGCCACCTTTCAAATACTCATATAGCATTCTATCACGGAGCAGTTTGAAAGATGAACAAAGCATTTCCAGCACCTTTTGACCATTCCGTCTCCCTCACAGGGCTTCAGCAGGCTGTCGTACACAGAGTCCTTCTTGTCGGTGCCATTCAGTACGTTTGTGGAAATCGCAGCTCCATTACGAGAGGCACTGAAGAAGCCTTCGTAGCGTTCGTTCATGACTAGCACATGCTTTTCATTCTCCATTGCCCGCCAGAGTGGTCCAGTGGTGACTTCGTCGATAATGCCCACTAGCCTAGCTCTTTTCAGTTAGGCCTATCATTTAGCCATCATTGTACTGGGCGCATGTACAGATGTATGCTCTTCGAAGCCTAGGCCTAGCCTTTATCCAGCATAACGTTACTTTTTGTTTGGTTATGTGTTCACTCTCGAATCCCGCATATCGCATGATATGAAGTTAAATGTTAATTTCATCATCATCACACAGAAAAACCCAAGATAAGATATTTCCTTCCCGAACGTCGAAGTATCTCTGCTTGCTTGTCAGAGATATTGAGAATGAGTGCTGCAACTTTAATCAAGTGAATTTATGCTAGCACCGTCCGGCAACTTTATTTTCGTTGTGTCGCATAAGGAGCTGATATGGCCCAAAAGATGACATCATATGCCTTTAGGCGCGAAAATGTATCTGTTTTTAACCAACCTAGAGCAAAATGCTTGTTGCGTCGAACTGTACCGTGGTTTTACCATGTCGAAATGTAACCAGCAGGTTTGGTAAACTTTAATACCAATTTGCTGGTCAATAATTTACCAAAGTTGGGCAGTTTGGTTTATTTCCAAACCTTTTTACCTGACTGTTTTAGAGTGTATAGGATTTCTACATTCTCAGGTACACAGTATAGTTTTGTAAAATTTTCCTAACAACTCCCCCCCCCCCCTCCCTGCACATTATAATTCAGCGTGAGAAACTGTTTCAGATGTGACGATACTTTTGGCAACAAAAAGATAACCATAATGTTAGTATAATTCTGTACAAAAAAAAGTAATTATTAACGAAAATGTTTTAAAAAACTCAAGGTGTGATTTTCTTTTTAATTCTGTTAAATTTGTAGCGATTGTTGGATAAAATTGCAGTCTTAATAGTAGTTACCCCTTCTGCATATCTATTCTCTTGTATTTCTGTGGGGCAGTCGAACAACGTCACAGGTGACTCCACCACGATGATTAGCACGACTGTGTTAGAGACTACGTCTTTTGGGAGGTTGCTGTATGCATACTTTATTTTTTTTTCTATGATTTTGGAACCTGCAAACACAAGGAGCATATTTATCTCCCATTTTTCTTCTGCGTTCCGTTGTGCAATATGTAAACCTTCAAAATAAAAAAGGGATAGATTATGGTATTTTTGATTGTTAATGGGGGGAGGGGGCTATAGTTATATATCAAACAGCCTGTTAATTCATAATAATGATTCATTCTAACATTATACACTCTATAACACGTAGATAGCTGTTGCATTTATCCCATTGACATATATGAAGTCACATTCAATAAATAAGTTGGAAATTTAACATAATGAGAACAGACTGTAAGGCATTCACACAATCTTATCCTAGCCCTTGCTTGGAAAAACTGCCTGAACACCGGTACAATGCTTACCTGGCTATTAGTAATATGGTGGCCTAATTAAACCAGAATGAAAACTGCCTCACGGTTTCGATTACGTTACATGAATAAATTTATATGAATGTGACATAGCCTACTAAAGACTACAGCTAGGATAAACAACATAAGCCTACTTCACTTTCAGTAGTACAGCAAAAAGCATTGAGATGTGACAAACATTATTCACATTGGCTGGTGATGACCGAAATGGACAATTATTGTCTTCTTGGACTCAGCATGTACAGATATGGTTTACAAGGTTTTCACAATTTGACCCCTGTTGACTCCAAATGATCTTTGACCTCCACCAAAAACAATAGACTTCTTGTACATTATGTGCCACAACTACATTCTAAATATGAGATTGGTCAAAGCTTCCCTTCTTAAAATATCGTGTTTACAAAGTTTTCACAATTTGACCCCTGGTGACCCCAAACGACCTTTGGCCTCCGCCATATACAATAGTAAGCTTGAACTCAACGTGTTACAACTACATACTAAATACGAGATTGGTACAAGCTTTTCTTCTTGAGATTTCGTGTATACAAGGTTTTCACAATTTAACCCCTGGTGACCCCAAATGACCTTTGGCCTTCGCCAATAACAGTAGGCTTCTTTTACTCAATGTTGTCCTCCTACACACCAAATATGAGGTTGCTCTTAGCTTCCCTTTTTGAGATATCGTATTAACAAACAAGGCGTCACACACATACACATACATTCACGTGCCTACATGTGGGGACGAGCTAAGGGTTTGTGTGTTAGACAAGGACGTTACTAGGGTCTTGTGAGTGTGTGTGTGTGTGAGGGGGAGGGGTGTAAAATCATAATATTCCAACTGGGTGGATTCGTAAGTAGGGGTGCCGTGCCGCAAGCTCGAAATTTTCAGCAGCATCAAACGAGTGGGTTGTAGTTTTTCAACTTTATTTTGGGTGTACAATTTGGGTTAATCGTTAGTTAGAATTTCGTCAAATATTGTAATAATGTAAGCCTTAAATTAAAAGTATTAGAAATTGTCTAATATTATTGACTGTGTGTGTAGTGTGTGACGCCTTGTTTGTTAATACGATATCTCAAAAAGGGAAGCTTAGAGCAACCTCAAATTTGGTGTGTAGGAGGACAACATTGAGTAAAAGAGCAATGTTGTTATATAATTATCTCATATTTTCAAGGACTTGTTCTTCCACAGAGGTCAACAAAGTCACACAACAAAATATTGTAACTAAGCTCTCTCAATAATGCCGTTGACTGTAGGGAATGAAAAGATTAATATTGTTCAAATGTTGAAAACCTATTATGCAGGGATATATGGTCACTATGTATGTTATTTTCCTTTGTCATAATGAGTAGATATACCATAGTGCTTATGGTAGTGGCCAATGATTATGGTAGGTCAACAGAAATCCAACACTGAATCCTTGTAAGTATGTGAGTATGTCTATTTGGAATAGATTCAAAATTCAGTCTCCCTCCTCAAGTAGAAATTGTTATTGATTTTAACCACAGTTGATGAGGGGTTGGAAACAGATTCGGAGGTTGCATAATATTTTGGATTTGAATTACCAATCAGATGGTGCATCTTGCTGTGTTACGTCAGTGGCCCATACTGCTATGTTGAAGTATCATAGCCTATAAGGAAATCATATTTACAACCAAAACTGAAGTCTAGCCTTCAACTGTGCACTGATCGATTGAAGTAGACACTATAGCAATGGAAGAATTGCATAAAATATGTAGCTATAGGAAATTTTATGCCAAGAGACAATAAACTGAACTCTTCATGTACTTTTTTATTTGTTCGAATGACGATGTTCATTTCAACAAAATTCACGTTTGTTTACCCCAATTCTTTTCTGTGAAGTCATTGCTTAAAATGTTGGAGTGCGAAACCATTCAGGGCTGTGGCTCTTACAATCTCGTCCTCAAAAGTACTCGACCCAAATTATTTGAGGTCGCCTAAGCTTAGATCCTACACTTACAGTGTGTTGATCTACCATATAAACCACAGTAAAAAACTGGATTGTGCTGACAAATCTAATAAATCGGTATCATGTGCTAATAGGATTACAGTAAGAACTGGGGATGTGTGTTATTCCAAGAAATTCCTCAAACTGGATTTGTTGGAATTACACATATCCTCAGTTCTTGTTGTAATCATAATAGCACATGCTACCGAATTATAGCAGGTTTCCAGTTTTTACTTTGGTACAAAACTTTAAGATTTACAGTAGTAACTGTGTTCTCTGTGTGTACCGGGTGCATGTTACCACCCAACACTATACTGCTGTACTTTGCAATAGCCATTTATAAACAGTAAACTCAGTGTCGGTTTAACGTTACACCTTGCTATTATTCTGTATGCATTTCTAGAGCTCGATAAGGTGTGTGCCATTATGATCCTGGTTAAAATGCTATCGAAGGAGGACATAATATGCAAAGAAAATGTGAGCGGCTTGGTAAGATTTCTTAAATTTAATAATATGATGCTTTAAGAATATTTATTGCAAAATGGATCAACTCTTATATCACCTGTCAATGATGCAGTTAATGGAACATTTTAAATACCACATTGAAAGGATATCTAGAAATTTTTCAGGAACAATATTCACAGTTACTACATGAAAACCAGTTGAAATACGATACAATAAATAATTGATCTGAAGAAAACTTAAACCAGTAACTACTGGCACAAACTAACTGTTACCATTGTGGAGATATCACATCTGAAATGTATTTCAATTTTTTTACTCCAAAATAAACATTAGGACATCAGTCCTGAGAGATTGATTGGTGTAAACACAGTGAGTGGCATCTCCCCATAATCATTTTTGGTTCCTTGTTTTCAGCAAAGGAACTCTTATGTATTCACCCCTGTGTGCTGGGGTGGGGAGGGGGCGGGTAGTGTATGTCTGTGTGTCTATGTGACGATGTATCTTGTATAAACTTGAACTCGACAAAGAAATGATGGATCATTGTTATGCTTGGTGGGTGGAAATATCATTCAATTTAAACACATACATTAACACGGTAATGAATGAACTGTACATCGTCTTACTTTTCGCTTGATATGCTATATTTTTTTCAGTACACCGCAAAAAGTTCCGGAAATACATCGTATAGGCTATGTAGGTCAGTTTTCTCTTGGTGGGGTGTAAGCCCAAGTCCCATGAGACTTGGATTCTACCTCATATATGGTTTACAGTGCAGGAAAAGCTCTCTGAAAGAGAACGTTCTCTTGTCCTGTAAAACATTTCATATACATGTAACTGGAATTGTGATTGGTTGATCTCCTGTATAGCAACAACTAATCGGCCATTTTAGCAGTATTCTGGCGATTCTGGGATGACATTACAGGACTTTAAAGAAGCTAATAGTGCATAGCTAATTCCCTAGACCTAATTTCTGAGCTTACAAGTTTCAGAAGATAAATTGGGTCATTGGTTTCAAAATTTGGTCACGCAGACCTCAAATCATAGACCTTAAGTTGGATTGATACTTCACATCTTGTTTTTGTATTTACCATTCAAAGTTTTCAAATGATCTCTTAACCCATCATTGCTGTTCAAGATGCTTTCTTGTTACTATGTTAGTGAATAAAGAGAGCAAACTCATTTATAATCTGTATTTGTATGTTTAAACTGTCCTGTGTAATTTTATTAAGGTGAGTAACTTTACTCACATAGCGCGTACCACAGCGGATGGGAAGGAGAACTCGTCTATCCAAGTAATAATTGTACTATACTTCTGGGTAGATATACACTCATTAAAACGAGTATTGTTACTCACACATTGATAGGTAGTATAGCGGATGTATTGTAAGTCTACTTATTTATCTCAGTGTATACGTTCATAAGTTTTGGTCCTTTTACCTACCCTTCAGTTTTTCGGTGAGCTTTATCTTTGCTTCTTCTTGTTTATATTCTGTCAGGTAGTCGTAGGCTCTGGTGACCGATACACCGACCGTACTGCCATCCTTCAATTGACAGGTGTAATCTATAATTTGGTTTCCTATAGAACCATCTTTATACTTGCTCTTATTGTACTTGATATTCTTCTCAGTGTTGAGTAAAGTACCCCCGAAGCACAGATGAAGGATTTCAAAACTATTTATAGAAAAAATATAACCTATTACGTAACTATTACGAGTATATTTTCGTATGGCATATATTAAGGGTATCAACAGTATCTTAGTATAATGACGTATAATTCGTCATGATATTACGTCACTCAAAGAATACAATAATCAACCCATATGTGCATATAAGTGGGTGTGTTTGATGAGTGGGGGAATGGGTTGGGGAAGGGGTTGGGGAAGGGGTTGGGGAAGGGGTTCGGGAAGAAAAGTGGTATGGTGATGGGTGGTAATATGTCGGTATCTCTGCATATTGCAAATCAAATATTACTGAATGTGTTTCTTACAGTTTAAATGAACCATTAGCATATAGAGCAGTGCGATGTCGTAAGTTGTAATATGTAACACAGAAGTGTCATTGCATTCAATTTCGTACCAACTATTAAGACCACATTTCTCATTACGATGCATGATAAGCCTCTCAGACCTCTCCCAACCTTATACGCTATACGCCCAATGTTCACCACTCCACCTATCCCTTCCCGAAACCATCCCTTTACCACCTTCCCTTCTCCTACCAGCAAGTTCCCTCACCACTCCATCCCTTTCTTCCATCACCAACCCACCCCACATCCAATTTACCCTTACCGCTAAACTACAAATTGGGTGTAAATTATAACATATTTATTCGCTATTAGTGCAAATAGAAATATCGCCAACTAGTTGGCGTTATTTTTTCTCTCTATATATAATTGTGAAATAAAATATCTCCAACTAGTTTGTGAATTTAATATTTAATAATATTATAACCTAATATCACAAACTACGCCAACTAGTTCGCGAATTTTTCATTCAAAAATTACAGATTTCGTCATACTAATTGGCGATTTTTAAATTTAACAATATAATAACATAGTATCACAAACTACGCCAACTACTTTTCGAATTTGGAATAATTCCACAATTGACAATTTCGCCAACTAGTTGGCGAATTTTTGAACTCAACAATATAATAACCTAGCATCACAAACTACGCCAACTAGTTCGCGAATTTTTCATTCAACCATAACAAATTTCGCCAACTAGTTGGCGGATTTTCAATAAGTATATGCAGATATGGTTATTATTATACAGGATCGACACGAGAACACTACCTTGACTTTCCTTTCTTTTTCAATGTCTGTACTTTAATACATTTGAAAAACTTAACTTACCGACAATATAAACTTAAAGAAGTGGCACTCGTAGAATGTTGCATTTTCAAATATATCTGGTAATGTTTAAAACAATGCAGAATGTATGCTTAGGCTTAGTATGTAAGGGTGTGTTTGACACCCAAAACTTATGAACCTATGAGCGCCGCTCCTTTCAAGCAATCTTTGTTGACATTTTTACAAATGCAGCCTCTTATATACATTAGTTAAATTATTGTTTGCTGCTGTGAACGTGTGAAGATGCTATTTCTGATAGTATAGAGATATGGGGTGGCGTTCAAATGGATGATTCTCATTCAAATATTTTGCCCGGGTTGATGTAATAATTCACTACCCTTCAAATTAGTTTATAACAAGTATTAAATTGATGATCAAAATATTGTATTATTGAGGTTTGATCAGAGTTAGGTTTTCATTGAAATACCCTGATTAAGGAAGACTAATGTTATCATCTGGACAAGTTGAGACAACCCATGTTTACAAATTAGTACCTAATTCCCAACCACAACAGAGTACAGTAGATTTAAGAGAAATTATTAATGTTTTACTAACTTAAATGAGCTCCTTCAAAGTGGGTTGGAGTTGGACCGGATCGTTACTGGCACGAATTGTTAGATATTTTGGATATAGGATTAGCAAAATGTTTGAGTATTTATTGAAAATAATTGCCCATACACGTAGGGTAAGCCCCACTATAAAACAAATATCTACAACTGTACACTAACAGAAGCATTTGTTTGTGGGTCATTCCATATCAAATCACCAAATTTTGGAGTATGTTGTAGTTCGACATCTTTGAAAAATTCCCAAATTTATTTTATGATTGGACCACCATGAAATAAGCATATTCTGAAAATTTCAGTTGCATTGCTTTACAATTGGCCGATTTATCACACTTTGAAATTCCGCAATT
>KN883563.1:39496-56256 GCA_000934455.1 Apostichopus parvimensis | reverse complement strand
CGTAGGTTCTTGCCCCCATTTGATTAATTTCCGAGATTAAAGCATTTGGGATTTGAAAGATTCCTCCAGTTGATTCAAAGATAAGTTTCCTGACCTACTTTCATCTTTGTTCTTCATAGAATAGTTAATTTTTGCAATTGAGTTCTCAGTATTCATGCTCCAGTTGTACTTTTGTCAAAGCTATAGTGGAGTGGGTGTGATTGTTTACGGACTGACATTAAGAGCAGCAGCTCTCAAGTTTGCCGGATCACTGCAAAGTTGAAACAAGGGATCTCGTGACCAAGTTTTAATCCTCCCAGGGTGATTTTAGATGGGTTTGACTTCTCGCAACAAACTAGAATGATGAGGAAGTTTCATATACCAAACGTCAAGTGCTGTCTATTTTAAGGCAATCATGCAACACTTAAAATAGAACATCAAGATTTCCAATTAGTATCAACTGTAAAACACTTCAAAACAATATTCCTTTACAAAGGCAACGAAACCCCAACAAGGAAATTGTTGAATGTATAACTTGTAGCTTTACTTGCTTCACGACATATGTACTGTCAGTGGCTGTGTATCTGGTCACAGCTGCATGTCTCAGAGGGGGGTGGGGGGGGGTCAAGCCTTATCAAGCTGTGGGGAAGCACCATTCCTGCAGGTCAGTAAGAAGAAATGTTGTCGTTGAAATAACAGACTACTAGTGTATTAAGACAGCAGAAGGGGTAAAAGAAGAAGACAAGCAAATAATTTTCAGACTGGAAGCGTCTATAAAAAATTTACGAAATATAAGTAAAACCTAAGGGGAGAGAGAAGCAGATTTTACTGGGAAGCTGCCCCAGACCTGGCAAATACCCCCCCTTCCCCCATCCCCGGGATAGAACTTATAGCCAAGCTGTAGCAAATGTAGGCTAAAATTAGACCAAAAACTACCGATTTACTACATCCTTATATCTATATAAAGCTAGACACACATAGTTTCTCTGCTATATATATATATTGGAAAGTCAAAAAACGTGGTTTTATAATTACTAGCAAATTCTGAATGTTCAGCCAACTTCTGCTTTGAACCAGATACCGTATACCTCTCATAGTAGGAGTTTGATGTGGTGGCATAAGTAGGCCTGTGCTGTTGCCAGGGCTCGGTGCCCAATGAAGGGTCCCGGGTGACTTGTAACGCCAAATGCGCATATCCTTATCCTAACCCTTTAGGCCCAATTGCTTAATATATTCATCTACAGTAGATATATTTAGCCCGTGGGGCTTCTTCTTTAATATGCTGTCATGCCCACCAATTGAAGTTGACAGTATTAAACATAATAGCATACAGTTCTTGATATTTTCTTTAAACTAGGACAAGGTTCAAGAGCAAATACCATGATTTTATTTAATTTCTGAAATTGTCTAAGCACATACTTCAGTACAGTTCATAAAGTTACTGTACCTCGATACCCAACAAAACGAGAATTCATACATGGAAGCTAGAGAGTGCTGTATATACTGGCAAACATTAGAAGTACTATACCTAAGTCTATAAAAAAAACACAGTTTGGACTCTCCCTGTGGTGCCCATTACTATTGCTGCCTTGTTGTTAGCCGTTCATTTCTTACAAATTCACAATTGAGGTGTATCCAATTATTTTGTGATTTCATTATAAAGATTCACACTTTAGTGCAGCTGTGCAACTCAACATATTAAATGGCTTTTTAAAACGGGCTCGAGAAAGCTGGTTTCCAGCCGAGAGCAGTTAGTTCCCAATGACCTCCTCTGGACAATTTTTATTTTATATTTCAGGAGCATTTTACAAGAATATCTTAAAAGGGAGACATGAACTATGTGAAATCACATTATAATGTAAATGTTAACATAAGGTCACCAGATATCCCGATTAGTCAGGATTGTTGTCAAAGTGGAGGTTACAATGTACAAGCATCCCCAACCCCTAGACCACAACTCCTAACCGCCCCCTACAACCCCCCACCCCCCGGTACAGTGTGCTGTATGTAACAAGGATCCTGCACATTTCCTATGACCATATATGAAGAGCAATCAGATTTACGTAAAACATCTAATTTTATAACACTGCAATTAAGCGAAGTCGAACCATACTTGAGCAACCATATCTTGCTTTCTCTGAATGTCATTTGCCTTGTACTCTGTTAGATTCAGATGTTTTTGGGTGGCTTGAAAATTTTAAAAACAAAATATTCAATAACACTTTAAAAATGGGTTGATTGTACTTTCAAGAAGGCAATTAGTTGTCATATGATACTGTAAAGTGGTTCATTCTCCTAGAGTTGTTTCTCATCTCTTGTTTCATTAATGTCACAGTTACATTGTCAGGCTGGGGATCAGATGGTTGAATTGTGCTTATATGTTAAGGTTTCCTTCCTGAATGTGTATTATTTGTTGATAGATAACAGTGTAATATTGGTAACGTGTGACTGTACTGGGCTTACTGTACAGTACTCGATAAAGATGATGGAAGTTGTATTGTGTTCAAGATGTGCAGTTTCCCTTTCATTAAAGGTAGTTTTAACCTGGATATACCCAAACATAAAGTACACACAATGATTGTAGATATTCTTTACTGTGCAATATTTACTTTACCTCTCACTTACCTGTCTCCTACCAACAACTGCACTCCTGATGTACAGTGTCTATAGAGAGCACTTAATTGGTAACCTTTAAGATATATTTACAGAGATAAGGTTGTTTATATTCCCAACTATAAAGTACACACAATGATTGTGGATATTCTTTACTGTGCAATATTTACTTTACCTCTCACTTACCTGTCTCCTACCAACAACTGCACTCCTGCTGTACAGTGTCTATAGAGATGTGCACTTAATTGGTAACCTTTAAGATATATTTACAGAGATAAGGTCGTATACCCGATTCTATAAAGTATATATGCATAATTGTGTGTATCTATAGGTGCAATTTATCATATTTATTACCCATATTTACTTCGCTCCTCGCTTACCTGTCTCCCCACAACTGTACTGTAGGTACATTAGTTTCTAGTTAATATATTTTGTCCGCATATAAAGCGGGAGGCATGGGTTCGAAGCTCGGTGGAGGCTGGAAGTTTTTTCACTGTCCTGGATTTCTTACTCACTACAATTTAAGCCAGTTCGGAGATACCAGCAGATTATGATTACATAATGTGGTCAAAGGGTCGACTGTGAATAGTAGCGTCACTTGACAGCTTGTTTACACATATGCACACACTATAGCATTGTAACTACAAATATTGATCATATTTGTACTGAAGTATTTCTTGATTTTCACAATGTAGGATGAAATATCCATCGATGATATTAAACTATGGACGGTTAAGGGAGCAAGGACTTATAACTTCATAAGTTTACAAATAAAACAATAAAACGTGGCACCTTTCCCTGAAGGACAAAGCTCAATGATGTCAAGAGATTTCAAGGGGTTGGTAATACGTAATATTCTATATTTAGACTACGGGACTTCCACCTGTGTAAATACAACGCAGCTTAGCTATAGCAATGAAGCAATGATTAAACATCCGGAAACCAAATACACACAACCTTTGATAACATATGAATGTGATTTATGACTTGTTTGATGAAACAACAGATGGATTTCGAAGAAATTTCCCACTCAACGTATAGCATGTATCGGTTAGAAACTTTGGTTCCAATATTGACATAGGGATAACAGGAACTCAGTCATTATTTGCACATTGTTAATGAGTAACTGCGTTGCACATCAGATATGGAGAACATGTCACATGGACATTAAAGCGCCCGCAGAAGTTCACAAGTACTGCACATCATCTTCAGTGCATGATAACCGAATGTGACCACGCATGCATTGATGAATATACGTAAATATATTTATATACACACACGGTGAAAACAAAATTTAGGGACTTGATTAGAGGCTCACCAACCAGGTACCAGAAGCACTTCAAAAAAATGAACGTTAAGACCATCTCTACCGGATGACTTATCTAACGGCATACTATTAAGGGCATCCTTACATTCCTTAAGTGTAAGAGGACCGTCATACACCGTCTCTATTGATCTTACCACGAGTTCCATATTCAGCAGCATCAAAGGACACCCTGTCCCGCTGGCTAGTGGAGCTGTTGTCCCCGCCACTTTGAACTTCAAAACCATGAAGCTTTGCATACGAGTTAAAGTCTATTCACACTATGTTCGAGCATCTCACTTAGCTTATTTTGCCGGTTAAAATGCCTGAATGCCAAGCTTTTGGTTGTGTTAACCGAAGCAGGAAAAGGAAAAAGATATTTCGTTATTCCAGATGGGATAAAATATTCGGAAAAGAGGGAACTTTCACTGAGGTGGCTGAACAATATCTCCTCGCTTTCCAATGGCGAACAGAGCGCACACAGACACCATTCTTCGCAGCTGGTACTTGTATCAGCAACGGAATTTGAGCCAACATCACCAGCAGTCGCAAACTGTGATTCTTTGCACAACACCCCTCTCGATGTCTCAGTTCTTCCTCTGAATATTCTGGTTCGAAAAGATACGATTCTCATCCAAAGGCTTCCGTTTTCGTTTTTGCAAGATATTTGCTCGACAGTAAATGATTTAGCTTTTGGAGTGCAATGATGGATGTAAGTAACGCTATCGCTAGGACTGAGTATGCGGTGAAAGCAATCTAAACACGGTAAAATCAAATCGTTGAAAAGATCCCAAAATTTCTATTTCCACTGATACTCGTTACAATAATAGATTTGACACACTTTTTAACCAGTTTTTACAGATCAATAAAGACAAAAGATATTTTTTGATCGATATTTTATTCATTAATATTGTTGAAAGTACAATTCTAATTAATTTTTTTAGGGATTGGTAACTATTTTCTCTTGAAATACGCCAAGTGGCTCGCATATGTCACGGTTCATCCGGGAACTGGCTCAATTCAAACAAAATGGCGCGACACATGAACTACATTCAAATCGTTTTTTCTCTCAAAGAAGGGATTTTTATGCTTTTTTATTGCTTTTACTGGAAAGACCATCTGTCAAAATGTAAGATAGGATAAAAAAAAAGCTAGGGTTTATTTCTCCTTAAAGCAACAGTTTTGACACAAACACAGCTGAATACTTACATAAGAAACCTGTGTATACGTTGAACCCGTAAATCAAGGCCAGATGATCGTATTTCCGTTTCATGTGGCATATATTTGATCTCGTTATCTAGGCTAATTATCAAGTAGATGTGACTCGATCTCTTTCACACCAAGATATGGTTTTTTATCAAACACTGATTAATTATTTAATTAATCTTCAGGTGCAATTCGTTTCTCCCATCCCCTTTTTTTTTCATCATTTTATAAATCACATGTAAATAAATTCAAAACAACTTGGAAATTTTCCAAAATGTTGACAATATATATACTGTACAGTATATCATTATTTAACATGAAATTTTCATTAGGCATGCTAGAAACTTTTGCCTTTTTTTATCCTGACCATGTTTTAATAATATTCACAATCGGTGTTGGAAACAGGAACCGCTCTACAGTAACTGCTCTACCTTGAAATGCATGTATGCATATAAGGGACAGTATAGGTTGACTTGCACACTGACTGCACATGCATCT
Source organism: Apostichopus parvimensis (assembly GCA_000934455.1). Classification (NCBI taxonomy): domain Eukaryota; kingdom Metazoa; phylum Echinodermata; class Holothuroidea; order Aspidochirotida; family Stichopodidae; genus Apostichopus; species Apostichopus parvimensis. The sequence goes on along the minus strand of KN883563.1, from coordinate 50,657 downwards.
AGTGTACAGTATAGCTACACTGTTATATAGCCACATGTACCGTACATTCTCTGCACACTCAGTTGCTAATATTATATATATATATGTATACCAGTACATGCACACAAATTTACGTGAAATGTATTTTGTGGAAATTATTGATGTGAGGCTTTACGCAAGGTTCATTTTACTAAAGTCATTTCTGTGTCACAGCAAAAAGTTCAGCTTTTCTGGAGAAAAAAAAAAAAAAAAATTGGGAGAGGTATATAAGGAAAAATTTTGGTTTGAAGGTGGAAGCCACTTCAGCGATGTGTGAAAGAATGAGAGAGAGTTGATGGTTTGAGGCAGCAAAATACTGTACATGGATACTGTAGTGTATTTAAAGTAACATAGATTTATTGAACCTCAAGACTTAAAAAACCACAAGAAAACTGCAGAAGACATTGAAAATAATAATTATTATTGGTATGATATGATTTTGTCCAAGTATGGACACATATACTGTATTCACGGCAAAGTTTATTCACAGTGTACATATTGGTCAATTTTTGTTATTCTCCACATAGGTAAAATCATTAAAATGATATGACCCTGCAATCGGATCCATCACTTTGGACATAACCAAACTGAATTTAGCCAAACTTACACATCTCTCCCACAGTATACATGTTGGTGTTCTATTCACCAAACCTACACATCTCTCCTATAGTGTACATATTGGTGTTCTATTCACCTAACCTACACTTCTACAGTGTAGATATGGTGTTCTATTCACCAAACCTACACATCTCTCCTACAGTGTACTTATTGGTCATATTTGTTATTTTGCAACTTTTTTTTTGCGGACAACCAAATTTGCCGTTCAAATCACCAATACCTACAAAGACCTGGTTGTCTGACCACAAGAAAATCCTTAAAAATTGGCCCTGTGTATCCCTAGAATGAAATTGTACGGTATATACATGTACTGTACCTGTGCTGATGGGATACATGGCCAGTGTGAGAATGAATTGTCTGCTAAGCCACTGTACAACATTAAAATTGCCACATACTGTACCCACTGCTAATTGTTATATAATAATAAAATTTACAGTACAGTAATTGCCCATTGTTCCCTTTCCCTCCCCCCCCCTAAATTAAAAAAATAATAATAATAATGAGTAAATCATCACCAGTAATGCAGTATTAATTTCCTGTTTTCAACAGAAGTAACAATATTGTTTTACTTTCTACCATATAGTGTATCCGCTAGCCCTAAGAATGAAATTCTGCATAATTACTTCCCTTTAATTGCCTCAGTTAGCCCCTCAGTTTAATGATAATTTACTCATTCCTTAATATGCTTCCCTTTACTACTGTCTCGAGCCCCCTCGTAATGCAATTTGACGTATGGCGATATCCTGGCACTTTTCATTCGGCTGTCAATCTTTCCTTGTTGTTTATGAATCCGAAAGAATCAGCTTTTTCGACCGCTTTTTTGACATTACTAAGAGACACTCAAACACACAGGCTCCCCATATTCTTGACTACGTACGAGATGGTTTTTCGGGGCATTGACATCGATGTTTAAGACATCGTCGGCCGTTGTTGTCTCCAGGTGATTGTCTCTCTCGTTAAATTTTCAGTATGTATTTCACACCCCGCACGGCTGGCTGGCTTTTTAATGGTTCGACCTGTAGGGTTCGTCAGGAAACACCAATGAGGCAGAACTAATGCCAGTTAATACTGCCTTGTGAGTCGTCGCCCTCGTCATCGCTTTCAACTCTTTTAAATTACTGAGCAACTGTCATAGTTTGTATATGTACCTTACTGGCATGTACTGCGTATATATAAATAATAATAATAATAATTTATTCTTATATAGCGCTTGACATCAAAAGAATGATCTCAAAGCACTTCACAGAATCGCATAAAATAATACAACTTAAAAAAATATGACAGCTTAAAAATATTACAGTCTAAAAATATTGCATCCTAAGAATTACAGAAATAAATAACTTAATAATAATAATTGAAAACAATAAAATTCAGAAATGAAAGACGAAAGCAATAAAATATGACAGCATACAATAAAACTAAAATACTAAACTATAACAGCCGAAGAATTAGCAACAATAAGACTATCAAAACATAAAGTATGCTCTCAAAAACATTCAGGGTAATAAATAGCAGTGTTTGTCCAGGGTCAGTTATTAATGTTAATGTTGGAAAAATTGTAGCAACATTATCATCATTAAATGTACAGTCGGATAACCCAAGCCTGTGCATGCTTGTGACAGGTATTATTGACAAATGTTTAATAGCAAATTAACTGCAAAAACGATATATTACTCACAGTTACATTTAGTATGGACTGCCTATTTAATTTCCTGTCTATCACTGCTCTGTGTTAAATAATGTTATTATAAGTTTCAGTCTGGACCTCAAGAGGAAAGTATAGGACTTGCAAATTCCTTTTGTCGTTATTTTATCTATAAACTGGTGGAGGAATTAATTGATTGCCGGATGAATTGAGCGGTAGAATATTTTTTACCGGTAAAACAACAAAGTTGACTTGCAAACTCAATTTATAGCCTACTTGCTGACTTGAACATGCAATGCCCTTCCCTTGCCATTTCCCCCACCCCCTATTCCACCCCCATCCCCATCCCCCATCCCCCCACAAAAAATATTGCTAGACATACCAAAATTGGTCACTCAAACTTTTAGCAATAACTTTTTAACAAAACAGTTATAATTAAGAGGCCTTAACTTTTTGTTGTTGCCACATTGAGTCTGAGAGCTTTATGTTATACTCTCTAAAGTCTATACTGGTATATATATCCTGTAGTATCTGGGTGTCATCGTTTAGTTAGGTACTTCCACCTGGGGTAGAATAACTGTAGTTTGCAGAAACCTTAGAAAGCAACCTTTTACAGCAATCCTGGTAAAATGTGGAGATAATATGGCTGACCTTTCAGTCACAGCTAAATGCAACCTTTACCTCAGTTATTCCATCTAGGTATTTACCAGTGTAAGGAAATTTCAGCTATTTCAAAACACTGGCTATGCAGTATACACAGTATATTATACATAAAACATAACAAAAATACTGCAATAGGATAGAATGTGTAAGGGTCCCTGACTCCCAGGTAGTGTACTGTACATTATGCATGCAGGGATATGCAGTGCACTGCAGTATGTGTACCTACTACCTACCCAAATCAACACAATTAAATATTGACCTGTAAAATTACAGCTGTGTTTGGCCCATACAGGAGGCATATGTCACCAATTGTTTGGCAAGACACTTGTATCGCGTCTGTAGGTGTTAAAATTTGTCCAATGTACATTGAGGCACCAAGTTAGGTATAACTAATAAAACTCTGAAGCATATATACTGTACATTATAGTCGACTAGAGTATTATAGAGGCACCTACTGTATGTAGGTATAACCATGGAGCTATATCCCAGGTTTATAGCTCCATGGTATAACTAATAAAACTCTGAAGCATATGTGCATACATTATAGTCGACTAGAGTATGATAGAGGCACCTATGTAAGGTATAACTAATAAAACTCTGAAGCATATATTCATACATTATAGTTGACTAGAGTATTATAGAGGCACACACAACTACATTGTCAACAAAACTGCTTCTTCTCAGCTATCAGGTTTCCTTTTAATTGTGTTTGGTCATAAAAAAAATGTCAGCGTTCAACCAGAGACAAAGTGGTGCGTACTCAAAACAAGTAGATTGGCATAAACACATACATGTATACAGATTGTGGAGAAGTAGCCATTGCTGTCACAACTCTAGTCATTGAAATCTATGGTTCCTGATAACTTGATCTATTTGGATCTCATAGGACACATTCACACATTAAACTGCATTCATATGCTTTGGGTTATGTAGTAAATGTTTAACATCATGAAAAAGAACTCTGTAAAATATTGACATGCAAGTAGAAACATACAGTATACACCTCAATGGTAGCAAGAGATCTCTGGCAAAGCTTTACATTATCAGCTTTCAGCTGTTGATGTTAAAAAAAGGGCAGTGTGATTATAACCTCTCTGCGTAATCTACATCCGAACCGACCTAGGACTTGGTATCCGGGGAAGTACCCATAATCCTGATCAACCAGTGTTTTCATCCTCGTTCATCGTTCTGAGACCTGTTTGTGTTGTTTTGTGTCTAGGTAGACTAACATTATTGTTGAACATATTAAGGAATGCACACTTAATAGCTTATAATGTCTTTCCTGTTAAGGTCAATATTTGATATTGCAAGCCAAGCTGAATTACCAATGGCCAAGTTCTAACACCAGGAACGTATGCAGTCAGGTGAAAATATGTATGTCAAAAACAGTAGCACATCCTTCCCCAATCGTTCGTTACAATTATCTTGTTTAAAGTCTATATGGTTGGAGGAATGTGATAGGTTATCGTAATGGGCTTCTGTTGTTGCTGCTGTGTGCATGGTTGCTAGCGGTTGCAAACAGTCGTACTGATGAATTTTTCTGTTGTGCAGTCATATATAAAGTGACTGGCATTGAAAACTGCCATTTACATGTAGCTGAACATGCTGCGTGAAATTATATGTTCAGTTTGTCTCACATTTGCAATTACTTTTGTAAACCTGCATGTCCACATGCAATTCTCTGCAGCTATGTAGCTACAGCACATGTATGTGCGGGGTATGCTGTAGGTTTGATATAAGTCCCTGGAGGGCATTATACATCTCCGCATGTACAGCATGAAGGGTAAGAATATTTTCATGCTGTGCCTGGAGAAAAATTGAATTCAATGATATATATTTACTATAGTTTTAAAGTAAGGAGGCGAGCTTTCTCCGTGATGGCCCCTCGACTGTGGAACAATCTCATAGCCAAACAAGAGGCACCTATTTCTCCATCCAGTAAGACGGATCTCAAAAAACAGCTAAAAACTATCCTTTTTGAAAAATATCACAGTTAGACCCTTTATTTGGGAGCGCATTTGAACATTGCCTTGTGCTCTGGATACCTGCGCTATACAAAAAACAGTTATTATTATTATTATTAAGGAATCTCCAACCATGCAGATAGCTGGATGAACAGGTATGATACTTTAATACAATAAAGTTAGGAATGAATGTAAATCATGAATGTTATAATACCAAGTGTAGCTAACAAATATATTAACAAAACAATTATACTGTAAATGTATTCTTTTATTTTCTGCTATAATTGTTGGTTTGAGGGTAAATTACACACTTAATTATGTGTGCAGGTTTTGTGTGGTGGAGGGTGTCAAAACTTCATGAATTCATTTCTGTAAACAAATTCACAAGCCAGTTTAAGTTAATCACAAAGAGACATTCTACCCACTTTGCATTTTCCCCCCACCCCTCCCACAACTACCATGTCCCACTTTTTTGAATATGTATGCAAATTTTGATGAATACATTAATAAAAGCATGATGAAATGCACACCTACGTACATGCATGCTTATGCAAAGTTTACCAACCTGGAATTCAGTCATGCCTATAGTACAGAAGATTCCCACAGGATTCTCATCAATAACAGGATAGGTAACCAAGTGTAGGTGTGAAGAAGTACAATAAATGTAAAACTCAACACTGGGAATATGACTTTGTTTTTGTCTGCGCATAATGGATGTATGTACCTCTCATTACAACCTGCCAGTAGCAGTATGCAAAGTCTGTTGGACGTACTTTAGGTAACTCTAGGATATCCTGTATCGCTATATAGGTAACTCTAGGATATATCGCTATGGGTAACTCTGGAAATGTTTCGCCATGGGCAACTCTAAGATGTATCGCTATAGGCAACTCTGGGATTATCGCTATGGATAACTCTGCATGGGATATATAGGTAACTCTAGGATGTATCACTGTAGCCAACTCTGGGATGTATCGCCATGGGTAACTCTAAGATGTATGGCTATATAGACAACTCTGGGATATAACTCTGGGATATATATAGGTAACTCTAGGATGTATCACTGTAGCCAACTCTGGGATGTATCGCCATGGGTAACTCTAAGATGTATGGCTATATAGACAACTCTGGGATGTATCGCTAGGGGTAACTCTGAGATGTATAGGTTAGTCTAGGATGTATCGCTGTAGGTAACTCTGGGATGTATTGCCGAAATTGAAATTGTAAAGAAATGAATAAGTCTATATATCCCGGCAGCACTTGATATTTCTCAGAATGCCTGTTCTGAGCAGGAGCTATTATATGCAGTATACTGTACATAAGATACCTGCAGTATACTGTAGGCCTATAATGTACAGTATGTCCTACGGTATGAACTACAAGTCTCATGAGACTAACATATAATGTAAGGGAAGTCTTGAAATTAATGCTAAGAGCTAGCGTCTCAAATTATACTCCTCGCATTCTACATTGAAGGGGGACTCTTCAGATGGTTTCCATGACGACTCAAGGTAACTCACATGTGAGCATGAGCAAAATGCGTACACTTGATTGTTGAAGAATTAAAAAGTAAAAACTTGATTCAAATTGTGTATCAGAGCAGCAACAATTAATTACAGGGCTGTTTCTCTCAATTTTCATAAATGATTGCAATGGACATGAAATAAATTAGCACGAATGCACACACACACACGGGCACACATATGATATGAATATGAACGTAACTTGTCAACTTGATTGCACTACGGTACAGCCTACATTCTCGATCAAAGGCCTGGTAGTATGTGAACATGATTTCATCATCACTCGTAAGGATAGTTACAGAGGTCAAGCTATGTGCCCTGTAAGCATCCTGGTGTGAAACAGTCAGATAATCTAGCTACCACCTCCCCCCCCCCCCCCCCACCTTATCCATGAGAGTTACCATGTCTTTGTGTCCAGATTTTCCTTTCCGACGTTTAATGTGGAATAGTCATCAAATCTTGTCATTTTTACCAGAAAATGTGTAACAAAGAGCCCTCGACCCTGAAAGGTCACCTCAATCATCGAAGGTCATATTCCAGCACATTTCCAGTCTAGTTCAGATTTCCTTTCAATTGAAAATCTGAACATATTATTAAAGTTTCCTATATGGTAGATAGTCTAGATACATACCTTCACGTATTTGCACAGTGTGTGGGCTCCATGGGACTCTTTAGCTGCATGTTTCACTTTAGAAATAACATTATTATTCTCCATATTCTTTCAGATACACTCCTTCAGTACCCTTAACTAATACCTTCCTCCCTCCCTCCTTCAACACCTCCCAGGTTGGGTTTATATAGTTTACTTCGCTCCTCGCTTACCTGTCTCCCCACAATCCTTGAAAAGTGTTCCTTTGTTACAACTGTTGAATCTCACCACACTGGAGCTTAGGAGGTTACAAGGTGACTTGATTCAAGTTTTCAAGATTGTGTATGGTTTTGAAAATTTATCCTTCACTGACTTTTTCATGTTTGCTAATGGTAGATTAGTAGTTGTAGCAGAGGTCATTGTCTTAAACTCCAAAAGTCACAAAGTAGGATTAATATTCGGCATAACTTTTTTTCTAATAGGGTTGTTAATGAGTGGAACGGTTTGCCTGAGAAAGTTGTACTTGCAAGTAGTGTGAATGGGTTTAAGAATGCTTTGGACAAGCACTTTAAGCATTGTAATTGGGTCTGAGTGTTTGTGTCTTCAGTTTTTTTTTCATTCCTATAGGGTCCTTGATGGGGACTTGAGTGTCCCTCCTGATCCTTTTTTTCTACTAAACTAAACTTACCTTAACACTCTCGTTGTACCATGCCTAAAGAATGATCTGTTGTTCGTTTTTTGTCTGGAATACTTCAAACTTAATTGTTTCGGAAAACCTTCAGCAATTGTTTTAACATGTTCAAATTTAGGGCCCCTTTACCTTATGATGAACTTTACCCAGAATGCAATGTACTTTGCTCCGAAAAACACTTAATCGTTAAATCATCTAAAAGTGTGTTCTACATATGAAAGGAAAATGGAGAATTAAAAAGCTCTATAGAGTATTAAGATTGTATAAAGATTTGGAAGTTTGATTGCTGCATTTGCCGATTGCTACAATGTATCACCATTGTATATACAGTATGTGTGAATTAGTTGAGAAGATTTAGCCAATAATGCAGTAGTATATATCTGGCCACTCAACTTAGGAAGTACAGCAGTTTCAAAACATTGCAACACATAATTTATGTTCAAGTAATCATTTTATCACACTTGACATACTCGAAACTGACATGTGATAAATCTCCTATGAACTTGAATGAAGCCCTTCAGAGTATAATATGCCTGTTTGGCAGTGAGGGAGATCGGTTTTTTTTTTATCCCTATTGGAATGTAGAGATATATAGTTAACACTGATCAATTTTGGAATAGAATTTAACAAGTGTGACTAATATTCTTCACATGTATAGTCGTGATTTTACTAACTGTAGTGATATGTTTTCATTGCTGTGCCTGCAACAGGTCTATACAGAATGCAGGCTCAGGCAGACTTTGCTGGTTGATTTTATTCCCCGCACTACTTTTTACGTACGTACTAAAAAAGTGACAGCCTTGAATTGCTGGATAGAATAAACAGCAAAGCAAAAGTTAGCAAAATATGTATTTAATAAGTGGTGCACAGATCAACCTTTAGAGCTACCTTTACAATTGTAGCTTACTTTGCTCTAGCACACTATGTCATTGGAGGTAAACATTTTCTTTTATTTTTGTCACGTAAGTCACAGCCTGAGTGAGGCATTTTTAACATAATCTGTGTTACCAGCAACAAAGAAAATTTGTTAAATTTGTTAAAAAATGTGTTATTAAATAGATTAGCAGACTGCATTTAACTGCCACATGAAAAGAAAGCTTGTTCCTTTCTTTCATTTAAGGAATTTTTCTACTTTAAATTATGATTTGATAATTCACTGTGAATGTGCCTTCAGTTTGAGATGGATACTTATTGCTATAACTCAAGATTGAGTAATCAGAAGAAGAAAAATTAACCGTTTAAGAAAGTCTAACCTACTGTACTTACTTTCCAGCATACACAAAGAGAGACAACAAATAACCCTTTCTAATTTTGCCATGTTGGGACCACTTGGTGTGGAATGGCCCGTTACACATGTGAATTACATATTTCATCCTTTATCATGGGCACACAATTGTACGTATCTACAACTGATCCAATTTTTTCCCTCCTCTCTTCTGCAGGCATTTATGCGGAATTTTGCCTTCCTGATTCTTTACAGTTCTCTCGGAGTGTGTTTCTTCGTATTTTTTATGGAACTGAGCTCTGTGAGGGAAAATTATCCAAAGAGTGCATTAAAGAGACTCGTGGAACAGCAGAATAAACTGGAAGTGACTAATGCCAGTAGGACTATAGGAAGAAATTTAAGTATTCATCATGAGTTATATGAAAATAGAACTCACCATTTAAATAGCAGTCAAGTAGGTAATATCAAATTATTAAATGCCACAACGGTGGCAACTGCCACTATTAGTCTTTCTCCTGCCTATGAACCAAAGAACTGGAAAAAGGATGGATACTTTTCTGTTCGAACAAATGAGGTAAGTCTATCCAATTTTTTTTTTTTGAAGAAATTGTTCTATTTTTTTCTCAACATATATTAAAGGGAATATGTTGTCTGCAAGATGTAGACCTGTAAAGCATCATCATTGGTCAAGGGTGAGAGAGAGAGATTGAGAGGACTAGAATTTTAAAAAAAAATGGAAATAACAACTTTATAAAAAGCTGATATAAAATATCATATCATTTGTTTTCACCGTATATTGTAAAACTTAACTCTTATTTAAACTAAGATAAACTCCATACCCAGTAGGTGGTATACTTTAGAAAACAAAACAAGCCCAAATTTAAGAAAATCCATCAGTGTACTGTGTCTAGCAAAATTATACAGATTTGACAGTACGTTGCATGTGCAATGAAAGCTTAATTTGCGCTGAATTTTCTTTCAATTAAAGATGAGTATTTAGGTGTTTTCGATATCACAGGGTTTTGTAATATTTATTTACTATAAATTGAGGGAAGGACCAGGTGATTGTTTTCTTTTTCTTGAAGGGGATTAACTGCCATTTACTTCGCTCCTCGCTTACCTGTCTCTTCACAACCTGAGCACCATGTTCTACCGTACCTAGAAATGTCCTGGTAACCTTTTAACACTGTGCGCCCTCTATGACCGGCACCTCCGGTCATTGCCCTTCCTTCTCATTCTACCATTCTTGTTACTGTCTTGTTGCACCTTTTTCCTTTTTTCCTTCACCCTCCCCCACCCCCTCCCCCTCCCGATAAACACTCCTTTGAGTACCAGTACAGTAAGTACTGGTGGCTAGTTCAGAAATTGTTTTAATATTTTGTCCTTAAATTTGTTAAGATCCTTTGCACTCTTGTACTTTATTTTTTATGATAAGAGTTATGTTCAGGCAGATGGTTAAATGGAAGCCCATTTCCTGTTTCTAGGTGAAATATGTTTGGATTTGGGTAATATGTCGCATTTCATCACTTCTGCGTGTATCTAGTTGAAATTTTTGTAAGGTTACACTGGAATGTGCATGTTATATTACAGTGGACAGAGTGAAAGATTTACAACAACTGTCATGAGTGATTGGCTATCATAAATTAACTTTTTGCGGTTGTGAGCCTTTATATAGGAAACATGTCTGATATACAAAGTGCAGTACTTACTTATGTATTTCAAAAACATAAAAAAAAATATACAAAAATATATATATGACTTTTTTATGATATGATTTATGATATGTGACTTTTTTCTGTTGAGTTGATATTTCTACTTCTGCACTGATACAGTCAAAAAGCCCAGACTTAAATTTCATAATCATATCTTTGTGACACGGATATCCCATTTTCAATCTCACAACAACTTGTTGTCAGAATGCTCTATTAGCTGGGCTTTGCCAACGTGATCAGTTAAGTTCTGTTAAGGTCAGAGGTCGTTTGACTGCTTTGGAAATAATTCACTGTTGTAGTTGTATAGCCCTTGTTGGTCATGCACGCAATCCTACTTTACGCCTCAAGCCCTTAGAAATCGTGCCAAACCCCACAGCAATGGTGTAAATTACTTTTATTGTCAATTTTAGGTGTAATTTACTCTAGATGTTGTTTGGTATTGATTTGGTTGCATCGGCAAACTCTGTTGCCAAAACTGAAGTGTACGATGTCATAATATAGGTCAATGTATGT